>BLKR01010055.1:0-71682 GCA_011170035.1 Teleogryllus occipitalis
AGACATTACAATTAATGTACCTACACGTATCACACAAAATTCGATGAAGTCCATTGATCAAATTATAATTAACAGAACTACTACTCGATATGAAGTTGAAACAAATGATTTAGGATACAGTGACCACGATGCACAAATTCTTACCATTATAAGAAATGCGATCACTGATACAATAAATAATTCACGTATGACTAGATTGTTTACAAAAAGTAAAATAAAATTACTCATTGATTACTTGATGCAGGAGTCATGGGAAGAAGTTTATAATACTGTTGATACAGACGACAAATATAATTCTTTTTTTTTTTCAACTTTTTCATTTCATTTTAACACTTGCTTCCCTCTTCAAAAAAGAAAAATAAATATTTTACGGAAAAGCAATTCTAGGATAACACAAGAGATTAGGACATCTTGTAAAAACAAACGAATCCTTTCTTTCATTTCTAAACATAACGTACCTCAAAATTTCCTTATCTACTTCAAAAAATACAAATCATTGTTACGAAAAGTTATAAGGCAGGCTAAAATCATGAAAAACGATCAGGATATTTTGAACTCAAATAACAAAACAAAAGCAATGTGGAATATAATAAAAAATACGACTAAATCAACTAGAAACCCTGTAGAGAATGTTGTTTTAAAATATAACGATATAAAAGTGAACGATTCGGCAACAGTGGCTAGTCGCTTTAACCAATACTTTTCGAGAATTGCTGCCGATCTCACTAAATGTCTTCAGCCACAAAATTCAAAAACAGACAGCTCACCCAAAATTTTAGACACGATGTTCGTTTCCGAAACTTCTTCCTATGAAATTCTCAAAATAATCGGTAAACTAAAAAATAAATATTCGTCCGGTTTAGATGAATTCCCGGATGCTTTGTTAAAGACCTGTGCGTATGCCATTATACACACGTTAACTCACATATTTAATTCATCGTTATGCACCGGAACGTTTCCAGATATTTTCAAAACAGCTAAAATTAAGCCGCTTTTCAAAAAAGGCAACAAAAATGAAATTCAAAATTATCGGTCCATTTCTCTTCTATCAGTTTTTTCAAAAATATTAGAGAAACTTTTTTACGTACGAATGGAAACATTTCTCAGTAAACACGACGCGCGTTCAGATTGCCAACATGGATTTAGAAAATCAAAATCAACGGAAACAGCTATATTTTCTTTTCTTAAATATGTCGCCTCATCATTGGATCAAAACGAGGCACCTATTAGATTATTTTTAGATCTCTCAAAAGCTTTTGACGTCATTGATCATGACATTTTACTTTCAAAATTACCTTCATATGGAATCCGTGGTACTGCTTTTGATTGGTTATGTTCGTACCTTAAACAACGATCTCAGAGAGTGGAAATACCTTACTGGAATGATGGAACATTACGTACGCACCTTTCCGACTCTTTGCCCATTGCACGTGGAGTTCCTCAAGGATCGATTTTAGGCCCTATTCTGTTCCTACTTTACGTAAACGATATGCCCTCGACGATTCGAAACGGAAGAACGGTTCTCTTTGCAGATGATACGAACATCCTGTGCAATAAAGAAACCGTAAATAGTACAATACCAGATGTTTCAAATTGGTTCCGAAATAACAAATTAATAGTAAACGAAAAGAAAACGGTTTTAATGCAGTTTTCCATTTCAAATAAACAATTCTGTGCTCCATTGAAAATGAACGGTGTACCATTGACTGATGTTAAGGCAACAACATTTTTAGCTCTCTCAATTCAGTCAAACCTTAAATGGAACGTCCATTTAAATGAATTGGACACAAAATTAAGTTCATTATGCTACGCGTTCAGAATTCTTACAAATTCAGTCAGCCTTCATACTGTTCGTTGTGTATATTTCGCGAATGTTCATTCCCGCCTGAGATATGGCATAATATTCTGGGGAAATACATCTTATAGCTCCCAGACTTTTAGATTACAAAAACGAATTGTACGAATAATAACCAAATCTCACCCACGTGATTCATGTAAGCCTCTCTTCATTAATCTAGGAATTCTACCATTACCGTGTCTTTTTATTTACGAATCGGTGGTTTTTGTAAAAAATGACTTGCTTAAGGGCGGGAATATATTTTCAGAAAATGCCGAAGTCTATTACTATAACACTCGACGTAGAAATCATATTCATCAGGTGACAGTATCAACGGCTCATTACAAAAAATTCACATACAATACATGTACATTATTTTACAACACTTTGCCAGATGACATTAAACGATTAAATTCGATAGAAAAGTTTAAATCCAAGTGAAATCGTTTCTGCTGCATAACTGTTTCTATACAATTAGAGACTATACTGAGCATCACAAGAAAAGTAAAATTAATTTTAACAATTATACATAATGCATTATTTAACATTTGAACTGTATAAATGTGTATAAACAACCTGTAACAAGTATTGTATTGCAGCCTCCGGGTCAATGACCCCCATCTCGATCAGGTTTTTCGTCCAGTTTCCCTGATCCATTGAGAAAATGCTGAGATGGCCCCTTGTTTTGCTTCTGGACATAAATGTAACTTCATTTTCTGTGCACGTCTTCTAGAATTCAGTGGGAAATACAATTATTCAAATTATCGTTTCCATGTTATTGCGGCAGGAAGTATTATTCCGAAGGACAACATGGATAAGAGCCTAAATTTATTGCTTTTTTATCCTTGAAAATATATTTTATTTCATGGGAGCTTTTTTTAAATTTTTTAAAATTTTGTTTTCAAAATTCAAAATTTAAATAGTACATGACTCAGTGTAGGGATCACAGAATTTTGAAAATGTGCACACAATTCACATTTCCCCATAGCACGTCATACGCAGTTTTTAACTGTTTTTTTACTTAAAATAAATAAATAAAATAAAGAAATATTCTAACTTCATAACAGGATTATAAGAATTTTCATAACCTATACCTAATTTCTGTCTCGAACCGTCAGCCACTAAACGAGCTTTGTATTTACATTCACTGCCATTTATTTTCTTAGAAATTACCCATTTATTATTTATTATACTCACATTCTCAGGTTTATCAACTATTTCCCACGTTTTATATTTTTTATGAGTAAACAATTCACTATCTATAGCTTTTTTCCACAATTATTTTTTTTCAGAATTCATAGCTTCTTCGTATGTCTTGGGTATACTTTCATGTGACATATGAGCTGCATTATATTTTGTAACTGGTTTTCTTTCCGTACTCGATGTTCTTAAATTTATAATAGCCTTATCTTCAAGGAGATTTAAATCCGTAACATTACTTCCCATTATCTTCCTATGTCCATTTCTTTCAGAATTTCTTTGTTCTTTTTCATCACTTATTTCGTTTAAATCATAAAATATTTGAACATTTTTGTCAATTATTTCTTCAGCTTCCTCAATATTTCTATCTTCAATATTTATTCCTTCATTAGTTGATGTTTCTTTATAACTAGAAATTGCAAACCAATTAAAATTTTCTAAATGACAATCTTCTTCTTTAATTAATTCTTTCTCATTTTCTAAAAATACTACATCCCTACTCTCGTGAATTCTTTTATCTTCTACATGGAAAAGACGATAAGCCTTTCTATTTTTCGAGTCACCAACAAATGGCAGCAATTCAGCAACAAATAGCTTGTTTCGCTCTTTTATCAAATTTTTTTCTAGATACATCATTATTCCTATAGTACGCTCTACATCCAAATATTCGAAAATGCTGAATTGATGGTTTTCTTTTAGTCCATATTTCCATGGGTACCTTCTTTTTACTTCTCGTAGGAGTAACATTATGTATGTAAGCAGCAGTCCACATAGCTTCGGCCCAAAATCTCGGAGATAAGTCTGCATTGTTCTTGTCATATCCAACAACATTTTATTTGCTCTTTCAGCAATTCCGTTACTTTCAGGAGAGTGTATTGTGGTTCTTTCACCTTTTATTCCCTTTTCTTCATAATAATCCGTTAACAGTTTATTTATAAATTCGAGCCCATTATCTGTATGTATGTATTTGATTTTCTTCTCTGTTTCCCTTTCATGCCTTTCAACAAATTGTTTCAATTTATTTCCAGCTTCATTTTATGTTTTAAAAATTTTACGAAGTGTCTTCAATCACCATCATCTAAATTCATCTACAATCACCATCATATATCTATTTCCTCCAAGTGATTCTACAGGCATTGGACCACATAAATCAACGTGAATTCTCTCATAATTTGAACGCTTCTTTCAATATTTACTTTATGAAAAGGCAACCTTGACATTTTACCTTTTATACATGATTCACAATCATTATGTTTTTCTATTTTAAATTTGGGCAAACCATTTACTAAATCATCACTGATCATCCTTTCTAAGTATTTATAATTAATATGCCCTAACCTTCTATGCCATAATTGAAATTTTGATTCCAATACGTTGAAACAAACTTCAGATCTTGGAATATTCATAACTTGTTTAACATTCACTTTAACAACAAATTCATCATTTTCAAATTCACCTTCTGCTACTAATTCTCCAGTATCTTTTTCAAATATTCTGGCCCCATTTTCATCTAAAACAACTTTCTTACCATTTTTCACTAAGCTAGGTACTGACATTAAATTATTATTAATATTAGGAACGTACAATATATTTTCCATTTTTTCAAATATTCCCTCATTATTTTTATTTGTAGATCCTCTAACAATTCCACGACTTTACCCAAAAATAATTCTTCCTCTTTCAGCTGTATGAATTTCTGTATTCTCTGACCTCTTCTCTAAAATAATATCTTCTTGATAACTCATGTGAGATGTGCATGCAGAATCTAACATCCAAATTGTTTCTTTCTTACTATCATTATTAATTATTTGTTCATCAAAATTCTCATTCATTACCATAACATGTTCGTTTTTCGAATCGAAGAAATAATTTTGGTGAATATTTTTTGAATTATTTTTAATTCTACCTCTATAATTTCCTCTATAGTTGTTTGAGTAACTATATCTACCATTCATTTCACTGTTACTTTTATGATAATTATTTCTGTTCCAACAATTTTTAGCTAAGTGACCAAGCTTACCACAATTATAGCAAGCACCTCTCTTTTGTTCTTTGACTTTAAAAGCAAGAGTTTCCGATTCTGTTCCTTTACCATATTTTCTTTCAAAATGTAAAAGCGTTTCTCTCATAGTTTCGTAATAAATTGACGGATTTGATGATATTACTATTGAAACTTCACGATATTTATCAGGAAAACCTTCAATGATACAAGTAATCAATTCATTTTCTTCTATTTTATTTACTAATTCTGAAATTTCTGTAGCTAAAGAATGTGCACGCGTCAAATACTCGTTAATACTTTCTCTTTCAAATTTTTCAATTTTTGCTAATTTAATTTTCAATTGAATCTTTCTTTGAGTAACTGCACCTTCGTGTCTCTTTTCTAATATATTCCATAATTCCTTAGCATTATCTATACCACGACATGCCATCGCTTGATCAGCAGATAAAGTTAATATGATTAATGCACATACCTCGTCGTTTTTCTTGCTCCAGTCGTTCCATATTTTCGTTGAAATTTCATCTTTTTTTTTAGCTGGTTCGTCATTTATTAAGACATCATAATACAAATGTTTTGACTTAATAAGAGCCATCATTCTCATACTCCATAAAGCATAATTAGTACTTGTCAGTAATTCTATTCTTCCAAATGATTCCATTTTCACTTCTTCTGCTGCGCCATTTTACAATTTGAATTGAATACTGCACGCTCTGTTACAAAATTGTTATAGATTAAAAGCCTTTCAATAGATTATTCATTTATTATTCTTAAAATTATTACATTTTACGTCCTAGAATAATACGAACTCGACATTCAAATTACTTATTCGACCATTCAGCAAAAAACAATTGTACCTTGACAATCAACATAACCCCGGTTGCTCCGTAACAACGTAACTTCGTAACTTGGTTTTATTCTCTTGAGTAACATGAATACCATCATATTGCATTTTTATTTCAATTACACCATCATGTTATTTTCGTTGAGAATTGCCACTTTATGGCACTTTCAAAATGTTTCTCAACTCTTCTCGCTCATACTGCATGACGTCCAGCGTCTGGCCTGGCGTTTCAAGTGAAGTGCCCGTGTTGTGGTCACGTGGTTCAAGAACTTTTAGGTACTGCGCAGAACGAGCTTAGTTGGTACGCCGGACCAGCTAAAGCATGTCTTTTCATTACGGGTTACTCCAGTAAACGACACGGCCATTGCCCTAGTTCTTGCGCGAGATATGAAAGAATGCATGTCATATAAAAGTAGTGTGTATGTCAGTGAATGAAACACTGCATTTACATTTACAGGACCGTTTATCATAGCCAGGGTTGGGCAAAATACTTTCAATTTAGTATTTAAATACTTCGCCACACTACTCTGTAAATAAATATTTAAATCATACTCAAAAAACATTAGGTTTTGAATTGATAAATACATACGTATTTAAAATATTTCAAATACTCAAAATACAGTAAATGCATTACTTTTGTATTATAACTTGCGTAACTATTATAACTCATTATTGCAACAATATATTGTAATTTTTATTATAATAAATTACTAATTGACAGTCATAAATTTCTGTACAATAACCAAACTACGTATCTGTATGTGTGTTTGTGTGTGTGTGTTTAAATACTTGCAAACATAAAACGATATCAAAAATACGTCTAACTCAAATAAATGGAATTTTCTATTAACAGAACTAGTTTTTCAAACAAATCATCAGACAGTAAACCTCTAGTTGGCGATTGCATAAAACCCGCAAAGGAAAACAGTCGCTCAACTGGTATAAAGCAGTCGCTCCTATTAACAGAGTGTGATAAGGATTAAACATTTTCTATGGTCTGATAACTGTTCATAATTTTTAATTTTGATTTATAAATTAAAAATGAGAATTCAAATTAAACAGATTGAAAGAGATTTTATTTTTGTTTCAATGATGTCCGTTTACTGGCAGAATCCAAGAAAAAGAAACAGAAGAAGAACCTGGTTATCTTCATCTGTATTTAAAGTATTTCCTTTTTTAAATACATCTATTTTATGTATTTAAATACATCTCTAAAATACATGTCCAAAAAACTCAAAAATACAGTTTTTCACATACACACTTTATTTGAAATACGTATTTCATATACACGTATTTAAATACTGCCCAATACTGATCATAGATGTTGACGCGCCCGCAAAATTAATCATTCCTCCACCACTCTTTGAGGGGGTGAGCCCCGCCTTATCGCTGAAGTCCGCGTTTTGAGCTTCGGCGCCTTCTCAGCGGTTCCTTTGGATCACCGACTCACGATTACAAAACTTCCTCGTAGAGGAAGTATTATAATTTGCATTTGCCTTTTGTGATGAGAGAATGGTGCAATGCTGCAGAGAAAAACTGGCGATTTCTTGACAAAAACACTCGTTTTGTGGGTCCCTCATATTGAAAATTTGGATTCTTCTTACTTCCCAACTCGGTTTTTAGAACACGGCGCGAGAGAGTATTATCTTCAAGTTGGGATGTGGCACGACTTTTTACGCTTTTCTCGGTCGCGCCACTAGATGTCGCATTGTCGTGACCGTCTCAAGCAGTGCTGCAGATAAAGCGACATCCAGCGGCACGACCGAGAAAGACCCCAAAAGCCTTGCCATATTGCATCGTGAAGACAGGACCCCACGCGCCATTTTATAAAAACTGAAGTGTATGTTCCATAAATTTCTGACCTCACTAACATCTATCTTTGATACAAAGAAAAAATTGTGTAACTTTACAACATAATCATCCCATACTCCAAACTACTATTCACATCTGTATACTAACATTTCTAGGCTTTTGGAACAATACTCCGAATTTTTGTTCGTAAACCGGTCAAAAACCGCGTCTTTCACCTCACACTCATCAGAAATTTTATTCCCGGAAGATCTTTCTTCAATTTTGATAAGTGGTATTAGTTGCTGGGTGCTCAATCTGGACTGTAGAGTGCATGATCCAACTCCTTAAAGCCACAGTCCTTCACAACAATCTATGCAAGCCGAGCAGAAAGCACAGATGGTTGTCGTGAAGAAGCCAATCACCATGAGATTTCACTACCGTATCCAACTGAAGTACTTCTCCACAAAACTGAATCAGATGTCATCTGCAGAGTAGCATTACATCAATTAAAGTATTCTTTTCAGAAGGTTTTCGCTTAGATGAGCGTTATCTTGGTGTGGTCATAAATTCGGATGTACGGGGAGGAAACGTTGAAAATTCGAATATAGTTATTTGAATATAGTATATTTGAAGATAGTTCATTATGAAACGATGATATAATGATGGGTATTAATACACGAGTGCGATATTACGATACGAGCGAGTATCGAGCGAGTATCATAAACTTCACACGAGTGTATTAACACCCATTACATCGAGTTTCATACGGTACTTTTTCTACGACTTTTAGAAGTTAAACTTTTACATTAAATCGTTTCGTGGCAGTTGACATGCAGGATTCAGCCAAGGCCACCTAGTGGACAACTACCCTACCTGCCGCAAGGGGCTTTGCGCCTGCGAAAGAATACAAAAGTTGCGGCAATAATTCCGAAGTCACCATTTTCGCTTTTCCTCTTCTTTACCGAGGTGCCAACTCCTCCTCTGATTCACTAGACATTTCAAACTAAAGAATTGGCTGATTTTAAAAGACGAACACACGGCAGTTACACATACGATACAATAACTTGAGTTCTGATCTTAACGTCAGTCATATATTTCCTCTACCACTACCACTGCGCTAGTCAAATAAGATCAAAAAGATCAAAGTAAAATTATGATTCAATTTATTTAAAATAATATTCCGCCTAAAAATTACTGATAATAAAAGAAATTAAAACTGATAAACATAATATAACATTAAATGCAATTTTAATGTACACAATCGAACAAAACATTTACTAGAACGATTCTCAATGGTTAATGAAGTGTCAATACTTGGTTTGTAAACTTCTCTGTGTTTGGTCAAGAACCTGTATCATAATGAAATCTATATCGCAACGAGTATAATTATGCAACGTGTTTCAGCCATCAAATAACAGAATTATACAATGGGAGTAGAAAAAAAGCTTTCTAGGCAAAGCTGTGCATTGCAGAAGCATAGAAATACTCCAGAAACATGTAAATTGTTTATTATTTAAGAAGGAAATGAATTTATTTGTTCAGAAAGAAAAAATTAACCTCGAAACAAAAGAGCACCCTATTAACACAATTCGACTGCTTATTTATTTCTGGATTTATTGGATAAAATAAGACTCGTGAGGAACGGCGTTTGCAAGTCCTGGGAGATCACGCAGCACTCGACATCAACTTTAAAAATTTAATTTAATAGGCAATTATTACACATATAAATTAAACAACATGATAATATGTGGCTGGGCCCAAGGTCTTTAAGCCATTACAATACTTACATTCTACCGTGTTCTAACCTTTCAAATTTGCTTTCCGTCCATAGTTGGTGCAGGAGATAAGTTCCCTCCGCACTCCACGCTGCCAGGTCTGAAAACGCTTGGCGCAAGCAATACTATTGTTTGAAACATAATTCTGTTATATAATGCTAACCTATTTATAATTAATAATGCAGTGATTAAAATATTTTGAAATTTGAATTAAATAAATATATTTAAAAACCAACACAATAGTAAAATGCTTAACCATTGTCTTTTAAATGGCCATCTGAAGGCTTCTAGGATGGCTCATGAGCAACGTATCAGAGTCCCATGGTGTGATCCCGGGTTCGATTCTCGGTCGACTCCAAAATAGAGTTTTAGTTTTACTTAAAAATCGTCGCAGGTGCTGTAGCTGTGTGTGCTCAGGTAGACTGAGTTCGCTAATTACTGTGAAGGGATTACTTCAAATTCGCCACATGTCTCTTTTACCCTCCAAGCACGGGAATTCAACAAGCCCAAGTATGGTGGATACAGTTAGTTAGGGGCCATCCATAAATTACGTGAGGCTTGTAGGGCGGTGTGAGCGAATCTCGATCTTAAGTGGGAGAGATGGGGATCTCGGCAAATATCTCGGTTCTTCGCTAAAACAGAGCTAAATGGCGAGAACACGAGACATGATAAGTAAAACGCGTTTCTATCTGAAATATTGCTAAATTTTGCACAATAATTTTTATCGCGGTTATGTGAATGCTGCAGTAAGTAGCAAAGATATAGCACGTATATTGATAAAAAGAATCGAACAAAAATTACCAAACTTTTTATCAATGAGATAAATCTCATTACCTACATTTTTTATAGAAATGTTAAAGAAAAATTACGGAGCATTTGGTAAAAAGAACCAAACTTTTGAAAACATTTAACCTTAAATATAATTAAGCAAATTATGTTTTTTAAATAAATCCCAATGCAATGAATCACAAATTAACGTATTTTCATTAAAAACGCGCATTTTGAAAAATCTCAAGTGAGATTAGAAGGGGGCCAGGGGGTCGAGCCAAATTTCATGACATCTCTCCAAGGGAGGGAGAGTCGAAAAATCCCGAAAATCGCCTCACGTGCGGACGGTCCCTTAGCCGGCAAAGTCGGACCCAAAATGTCCAATATATACTATCGTATGTTAGGCAAACTAGGCAGCTTGCCGAGTTTGCCTAGGCATAAGTCCGCTCTTACACGACTATAATTCTCTCTGGCTCTTTCGCGACATCTGTTGTTTCCCCATTACCTTGAAATTCAAAGTAACACAAAAATTTAAAGGATTTTTTTACTTTTTCTGGGGAATTCCAGCCAATAAGCGACTTGATGCTTATGATTTAAACATTTCATGCATGATTATTCATTCCAAACGAGTCAAATACTACGGTTGTTGGTCCCGTAAGTGCATGCTTTCTATCGCGAGAGGTGGCAGTGATCTTCCCCAGCTGGGAGGCGAGATTCGGCAGCGACCTACGCATCGGCTCGTGAGATTTTCCCCAACCAGGTATCTCCCACCAGCAGGGCATCGCTACAGTCGGGACAAGCTCTAAGCACCTAACTGGTGTCCCGACATGTGTGGTAGTTAAGCGCATGTAAGAGTGTGTGTAATTATGGGGTGAAGATAGGACAAGGAAGGAGAAGGAAAGGTGGCGTACAATCTGTGGACGGTTTGGTAGGGTATTGCTCCGGCATTCGCCTGACGTTGATCGGAGAAACTACTGAAAACTACCAATCAGAGACGCTTGTCCCTGGAGTTCGACCAACGTCGAGACTCGAAGTTAACATCTCCCGGTCAGAGGCACTGCAGTGACATCAGTTGATGCCCTGAGCCACCTTTTTTAGTTTTCAAATTTCACTAACCATAAAATGCGACAAACTGTTGTTGATAACCCATTAACAGGAATACGTGTGTTCTAGTCTATATCTATATGTATCTATATCTACGTCTATACTAATATATAAAGACAGAAGTGCGTTGACTTAGGCGCGATGCATCTTCTGAACCAATACCGATGAAACTTTTGTGCTAGCTTCCTTCAATGGTCTGGAGTACTACAGGCTACGATTTATAACCGTAAACCTTGATATATTAACAAAATAATTACTTTTCTGCACATTTTTTGCCTAGCTTTACAGATTCAAGTGTGCTTCAATGTGAATAGTTTAGCTGAGCGCCACCAGAGGATGACGTCTGAGATCTACTACTGATTCCGTTAATGTCCAGAATTTTTATGAAATTCATTAGTGTTTAAATAAGGATATGTAATGTCCATGTGTTCGTGATTTGTTAATTCTGAACGTTGGTGGAACATTTGAAAGAAAGTCGTAACCAAAGTAGTAAAGAATGTCAATGGGCGTGCATTGTCCTTAGTCCGTGTTTTATACAAACAGTGGCATGAAAACATTGTGAGTTTGAAAGTGTTTAAAAATTGACGTAGGTTGAGAGAGTAAAAAGTACAGTAATGTATAGTAGAGAATATACAGTTTCATCAATTTCAGAATTCATCAATTTTTTCAATAAAAAATAAGCAAAAATTAATTTATCTACAAATATTTATGCCTAAGCAAATAAAAAATTATGGGAATCCTTGGTTTCTATTATTCATATTTCGAGGTCCATTACATCTAGCACTTCAGATCAAATAATGAAGCTAGTATTGTTTTGTTAAATGGTTCAGTCCATTGTCAATTTACTTAGTTCACATAATGTTCATGTTGGTGGATCAGTACTGTTCTTATGTTGCAATGGTTTGATGAATTTATTTACCTAAGCAAATATTTTTTTACTATTTGCTACTAGCACGTAGGACTTTAAATATATGTATGTTGGGAAGTAGGGCATATATTGGGAGCTGGAACTCTCAATAAGAAAATAGTTAACTTTTTGATTGGGGAAGTGAGCGAGATAGATCAGAAATTTCCAAATGGGGGCAAGACAAGACATGGCTAGCAGGGCGGAGCAGGGATGCAACGGGGTAGAAGTAGGCCCCGCCGCAAGGCATGAATAAATGGAATTCCTCTTCCTGGCTAATAATTTACCGCAATAAATGCCCCGGCAACGCCGGGTACTTGAGCTAGTAACTCATAAGGACACAGATCTAAGTTTCATGAAGATCGTCTTTAGATAACCCAAGTGTATGAAACCTTTTTTGTTTGGAGGGGTGGGGTGGGGTGGGGTGGGGTGAGGGTAGGGGGCGTGACCTCGTCGACCCCTCCGCAGAGCAGCGCAGGCGCGTCCTGCGGGTCGCTGCCGTGACCCGGCCAATTAGCCCGGCCGCCGCCGCCGCAAAGGCAACTGTCCGGCGGCAGCTGACCGCGCGCGCCCACGCGCGGACCCCGCTTAAGACCCCCCCCCCCAGCCCTCGCAACGAGCTGCTTGCAGGACTTCGCTCTTCTACTCTTTCCGTTCCGCCTTCCACAGGTCACTCGCCCGCCTCCACCCTCCACCTTCTCCCCGTTCTCCATTTCCTCTTCTCTATTCCCTTTTCTTTCTCTCTCCTTTTCCTTTTCCATTTTCTCTTTCATTTTCCCTAAACCCGTTCTTTTTTCTTTCTTCTTTCTCTCCCTATTCCTGTCACCCTTTCCCTCGTCACTCGTCCATTTCCACACCTTTTGTCCCTTCTCTTTTTCCCCTCTGCCCTTTTCTCTCTTGCCTCGTCCCTTCGCTTTTCTTCTCTCCTTTCCCTAATCCTTTCTCCCCCTTTTCACCTCTCTTCTTTCTCTCTTTACTTTTCCTCTTCCCTTTACTTTCTTCTTTCCACGTCCCCTCATCTCTCGCCCCTTTCCACTTTCTCATTTTCTCTCATCCCTTCTCCCCTTTCCCCTCTCCCATTTTCTTTCTTACATTTTCTCTTTTCATCTTCTCTTTCCTCACACCTCACTCCTTTCAGTCTTATTTTCCCCCTTCCCTTTTCTACTCCCCCTTTCCATCTTCCCTTTTCCCATTCTCCTTTCCTCTCTTCCTTTGACGGTTCCCTCATCCATTTCCCATCTGCGGGCGGAAATCGAAAATGCGTTTGTTCTGTTCCAATTTCAGGAGAGTTCTAAGGAAACCATCAGAAAAAGGAGAAAGTGTTAGTACATGAGAAACACAAATTCTCTCTCGTATTTTGTCCGGCAAATAGCGACACGAATATAATACAAGTATTCATTGCAAGGAAGACCCAGAGAACAGTTTGGAAAGATCGCGTCACATTAGACGGAGGATGGCAGCGCTCTAATCTATGAACTTCGGCGGTGGCCCAGTTTTCTTTCAAATTTTTATTTTGTATTGTTCATTATGAATTGATTTCATTCAAGTGAAGGTAATTTTGAAGAAGATTTTCCTCGTTCTTTTCCATTTAAAGAAAAAATTAAGTAAATATTTAAGACACTATTTGGTTATCACTAGGGACCGGATTTCTATTCAAAGGCATATTTTCTCCTTTTAGTTAGAAAGTATACTCACTTGGTATGTCCACGACCAAACCAGTTAACAATTATTTAAATACGATTTTATTATTCATTTTTTGCACATTGAATATATTGCGAATGGGTTTTAAGCAATGAAAGGAGTCATCAGCAATTGATTTCGTAAATTACACTTGTTTTTTTCGTTAAACACCAATGCGTGCAGAGACCTACTTGTAAGTGAAGACAAGAAATATACAATATTTTACATCCACGTTTTTTCGCATTATTTCCTCCTCTGAAGTTTCTCGAGTTGTTACAAGAGCACGTACTTTTTCGCATTATCGGTGGACTTTAAAAAAAATTGTTTCAAAAAGATTTTTTGGAGGAAATTACAAATCGAGATTGCTTTCCCCACCCATCTCCCGCAATCCGTTATGTGTATATAGCGATTTCCATTGAACTTTTAAAAATTAATCAAAACCTGTATTTCACCCCTTCAGAGGGCAATTTTTGAAACTTTTCTTGAGAATACGTGCATCGCAATAATACTTACATATGGGGTCAACTTTTAATGATCACCTTAGGCCAATGATCAATGGTAGGGAGTTTCACATCAAAGTTTGCAATTCGTTGTTTTTATTTTCTCGCCCTTCGTAGTAAGAGAAAGAATTGTAATCGTGTACCGGAAAACCACGAATTTTTTACAAAAGAAATTTATTGCCTGGCCCTAGAAAAGAAAAACTTGATAAATCTTGTTCCTATGTATAGTAATTTACTTCCCCTAACACATTGGGTAGTCATAATCTGTGTTTTGTGGAAAATCTATTGACGGCAAAACGTCTGTCGTCTGTGCGGTGGTCAACGCTAGTACTTTTAACGTTCAACTGATTTTCTGCAAAATTTTTGCTATTCCTCCATCGTCTTAAAAGAACTTGAGGCCCTGCGAATTGGAAACGGATACTTTAATTTTATGTGTACTTAGCCTTTAGCCTCAATTACATTTTCAAAATTTTCTCAAAAATGGCTTAATATTTTTGACTTAATCATTACCCTCAGCGAGCATAAAATATGTTTAAAATAATAGTGTGGGTTTTCGTTGAAATCACTAATTTTTCGAAAATTGCACAAGTTCAAAATTTTCGCCGTCTTTCTACAACTACAACATTGAAGTTATTCTTTTCTTGGTTGAAATCTGTTCTAGAAGACAGATTTTGAAATGTGTTCATGTACTATGCTCGCAAGTATGAGGATTTTTTGCGTAATTTTGGGGCAAATATAGGCAGTTTTTAATTTTTTAAACAATTTTTTGTCTAAAAAACAGTTCTAATTTTTGTCTTTAAATGTTCTCCTCGTATGTCATAGGACGGTCTAAAAAGTGGTGCTGGTTCCTTTTTCGACAAATTTTCTGTATTTTCGAAAATTGCAAAAAGTTAACATTGTACAAAAGTGTAACAGCGTCTGTAGAGATTTTTGATTGAAACAAAATCTGTTTCAAAACCTAATCTTTACAATAGGGGATTTACAATTTCTTTGAAAAATCTAGTGTTTTTGCCTAATTTTACGTGAAGTTAATGCCAATTATAAAAAACGTTTTCTCAAAAACCTGCCAATTTTTTTTTTAACTTTTCTCCACGGAGTGAACAAGGGATACTTAAAAGAATGGGGCAAGTCCCGAGCTGATTTTCGAAAATTGGCAAATATAAGAAGAATGCGAGAAAGCGTGTGCTGTTTAGCTTCATTAGTGTGTAAGTATCGGGGTCCTTTCACACGACGCCACTCAGCAGCGCTTCTGCGTGTCCGCTGACAGAGCATTGGTTTAAATGGAGGTATTCACATGAGCGGCGTAGTGGTGCATCTATTGTGCTTAAGGCCCCTTCACACGGCGCCACTCAGCAGCGCTTCCGAGTGACGCATCTGCTGGAAAAGTATTGGTTTAAATGGAGGTATTGACACGAGCGGCGTAGTCGCGTAGTGGCGGACTCCCGCCTCCAGCAGCGCAGACCGCTAACAGAATACATTTCTGGATGGCAGCCTTCACACTAGACCACTCGAACACGCCTTTGAATTTGTTTTAAACTACCTTGCGGCCGTCGGTGCCCGCAGCGTGACTCACGAAGCCTTCCTTTCTCGCGGCGGATATTGTGCTGGCAAAGCATTGCCTTTAGTGGGGGGTATTCACACGCGACGTAGTGGCGCTTCCGTGGCGCTTCGTGGCGAATTCCCGCCACCAAGAGCGCGTCCGCGCCACCGCCAACAGAACACAGTCCTATACTTCGATTTTCCTATAGTGGCCGATGACGTTAGGACATTGTTACACCTCCTGCTTTATAAAATGAATCTTTTTAACATTGGTAAGCACATTTCTGAGGCTACGACCCCTGTTGAGAAGGACGTTCGCGAATTAAATAAAAATATTCATTTTAAAAGGCAGAAGGTGTAACAATGACCTAACGTCATCGGCCACAATAGAAACATTAAATGGCAGCCTTCACACTAACCCACTCAGACGTGCCACTGAACCGATATTTACCTGCTGGAGAATTTTCAGTCGCCTGCACTCACAGCGGTGTCCCTCTCGAAACCTTCCTATCTCGCGGTCGGCGGTGGCTGCGTGTGAAGGGCTCTGCCGTTTCTTGGTGGCGCCACCGAGTGGCTCCGTGTGAAGACAGCCTCATGCTGAATCTGTATCTTCTAAATGGCTTGCCTAGTGCAATAAATGACGCTTTGTTGCAGTGCCCGTGCTGTATTGCCTGCTGGCCGTGGGGACCTTCTACCGGGAGTTGACGGGTTCCAAGTACACCGCCTGCCACACAGCGGCGGGCGGCCAGCCCAACGGCGTTGCGACCTACCCCGCGGTCACGCCTCCTCCAACCCTCTCACACCCTCCACCGCTCCCCTCGGGCCCCCCTCCGAAGCCCGCCGTGCCCCCTCCCAAGCGCCCCGCCCCCCGCCCGCCGCTGCACCGCCTCAACAGCGAGGGCCACGAGAACCCCGCCTTCCAGAGCACAGCCTTTTGAGCAATGCTTGTATTGTCCGGATAAAGGTTCCCACAGACCGGCGCGGTAGATCCACAGCGGGTGCGGCGCGGAAAGTTCCGAGCTAGACGCAGCCGCGGAATTCGAGGGACTGTTCATACCGGAGCGTCAATTGACGGCGTTTGGTGACGGTCAGCAAGGTCGCTCGACCCAGAGGGGAGCGAAGACTCCCGAACACAGGCGGACTTCCACGAAACTCGAGGTGCAGCGGAAGACACGCGTCTGACTCAGAACATGCTCATAAGGCAACACATGACGCGAAACTTCCGCTGCGGCCAATCCGCGTAGGCTGCGAATCTTCCGCCTTGGTCTACGGGAGCCTTAATACTTCTGTCTACTTGACAGCTGAGGGTAGAGAAGAGTGATGTTGCCACTTACTCTGGCGGCAGACACGTGGTCGTTGTATCAGATCAGAACAGCAGCAGTACCAAGAAAAAATCACAATGAGAGTTCACAACAGTACGCGACAGAACACACGATGCCTAACAAAATAAATAATGGCGCGCTTCAATTTTCAGTTGCTTCGTGCTGTAAATTTTAGTTTTTTACTGAATAAGTGTCGGCAACACTGCAGTGACATAATTTGAAGTCTCTGATTGGATAACGTAACCCTCTCTCCCCTGTCATTCACAAACAGTCAAGTCGACAGAAATATTATTTGGACAATAGTGTTAGCGAGGTTGTCTATAGCTGACGCCGCTTCTCGCATCCCAGTCGCCACGTCCTTCGTTCTTCCCAATCTTCCTCTTGAAGATCTCGTTCCTCCATCGCCTCTTCTATCTCATTTTCCCATGTTGTAGCCCCCAAGTTTCCCCAGTTGTAGTAATGTTTGCATTCCTCAAAAATGTATAAATTAACGACCTTTTGGGAATATACAGGTGTCCAGGGAGGAAACAATGAAACTTCGAAAATTAGCTCTTCAGACAATTTTAAGCATATTTTGTCTAATAAATTTGTTCGATATTTTGAATAGCGGAGCCGCAATAAGCACTCGAAAAGGGTTTGAAAAATACTTTCTAGGCAAAAATTTGCATTTCAGAAACATACAAACACACCACAAACATATAAATGATTCAAGACAACAAAAATGAATATACTTGTTTACAAAGAAAAATTAACGTATAAATAAAAAAGCAATTGAATTGTGTAAATTGAGATTCTGGAATGTTTATATATTTCAGAAATGCAAATTTTTGCATAGACAGTATTTCTGAAACCAACTTTTGAGTGCTTATTACGGTTCAGACAGTCGGAATATCCAAAAAGGTTATTAGACAAAATATGCATAAAATTGCCTTTAGAACTTATTTGCGAAGTCTCGTTGTTTCCTACCAGGACATACTGTAAACCATCGAAGGCTTTCACGCGCGGAGTCAATATTAGTAAAAGTTTTCGGGCTGAGAGGCGAGGTCCAATTGGCGTAGAGAAGCGAATCAACGGCTAGCCCTTCGACGCCAATTGGACCACGGCCAATCAGCCCAAAAACTTTCACTTTATTAAGTGAATCCTTTATGGGTGTTGGTCTAGTTTGCCAACATTTCTGATCTAATTCTGTAACCTACCTGTGTAGTAATAGTGTAATCATGTTTTCAATTGCCCTGATGAACGAACAATAAAATTCTGAAACGTAGGGAAACTAGAATTTTGAATTAAGTGACCAACGCCCATAAACTACTCTCAGAATAAAGTAATATTGTGATCTTGAATTCAAGTAGTATTAAAAACCTTGTATTACTAGTGGATTGCAGCAGAAAAATGCAATATGAAATAATAAGCTGTAATTCAATACGTGGAAAATGGGGACCTGTCGCAGGAAAACATTTACTGATCTGAAAGGTTATTCATACAACTGAAACTTCTTTCCTCCGATTATGTTCTTTAAAAGTATATACAATATTGTGCCAAATATTATTTAGGTTTAAATTTAATATTCTTTGTAAATTTTATTAGTTTTTATTCAAGGTATATGATGGTCTGAGTTTATCCTTTGGTTGCCGTGAGTGTATTAAAAAGATGTGTGGTGGGAAATGTGGGAAGATTCATGTGAAAAATCGTAACAAGAGACTCGTAACTGCGCGTTTTCAAAAGACGTTGATATTTTTGGCAATACTAACTGAATTGAAACAAATACTAATTGAATTTTGAATATTTTAAAAATTAAATTCAATAATAATCCAATACACATTAGAAATATTATTTACATATATTCCTCGTCAAAGGATTATCTTTGTTTTTGGAGTTAAAATATGTAATAGACTCCTTAAAACAAATTATTTAGGATTAAATTGTAAAATCCAATCTTCTTGGGTCTTAAATTTCCTGGAATAATTTCAATAAACATTTTTACTTGCATTGCATAGAATAAAATTATATTTCTGAAAAGTAATTATAATACCTACTACAATTTGCAATTTAAGAATTTTTAAATCTTACTTTTTGGCATAAAAAGAATATTATTATTGTATTTTTCTGACCTGTTATACAGACACACAATATCAACAGAAATGTTCATTTGATCAAAAAATAACAAAGGTGAGTCTTTAAATCTGTCAGTTGTATTTGTAAATCGAAATGACCAGTCACCTTAATACTCTAATGAAAAATAATGTAGGACTTAAGTTAATATAACTAAACTGTATCTATGCTTATTCTTTATCTCATGTATTTTCCAGATTTTTGGAAAAAAAATCAGAAATAAAAAGCTAAGGAAATACTTATACATTTATTTAATTTCTTTCTATCACAAGTATTTAAAATATTATGATTAAATAAAGACCCACCACACATGTGTACTTGTGCATTGAGTCAAACACATTACAAATAAAAGTTACAAGAAACTGTAGTAACCTACAATGGAAATATTTTGATTCGTTTAATTAATATTTCAATATATCTACTACTTTTCCAAGTTACCATTTTTTAAAAATGTATCACATGTAATTTAAATTGATAATCTCATTTAGTAGTAATCTTCAAATCATAATTTCAGACATGTTATCACAAGATTATTTTATAGAATGTTAATAGTATCATTTAAAATAAATAATATGTTATGCCTGTAAAAATATTTCAACTCCAAAAATATCTTTCAATTGAAAACTAAAATATTGTCCTCTTTCGTCATCAATCTTGTTTCCTTCATGAAAAAGTTTTTGTTCATTTTCCATTACAAAGAAAATGAGCAAAAGCAGACAGAATTTCTGATTGAAGTGGGGAGCACAAGTTTACGAGATGGGAATTCGGTTTAAAGAAAAAGTATTTCTATCAGTTTCCGGAAGATATGCCTAATCAGCACATTAAACATTGCAACAGTGTTCAGGTGCCTAAAATGGAATTGTAAATCCCAAAATAAGGAAACAAAGTTGGATTAATATACTAAGGCGCGTTACGAATGACTAAACTATAGGCCTTTATCTATAATATTTAAAACTCTGAGGGTTTTCGTTTACAAAAGAATTTTTGCTTTCTTCTCAATAAAGTTGCATGAATTTTGCTTTAAATGAAAGGTACTGGACTACAAATGTGTTATCGTTTACTATTACTAACACATTTTTTATAGTACAAACACAATATTAATTATATCTCAAAACCAATAGAATGAACACTTGTCTGCCATATTTCTTGATTAATTCGATTTGTTGGGCCAGTTGAATTCGAACTGCTGAAAGTATTCGTAGTTTTGTTGCAAGACGCCAGGAAGCGTGTGAGTTTGAGATTGAAGTTAGTATGCTATCTAAGATAATGTCTGTGAATACAGGCTCATATCAACAGAAAGTGAATGTCTTATTAAGGATGAAGTCTTTACTTTTTTAAATTCAGATAAAACAATCCCACTCTGTAATAGGCTTACCGGTTCATTCGCCTAACGTGTTATTTTACTACAGACAAAGCTTCTTAGGAATTGATTCAAGCAAAATGATCAGAATTAAATTGCATCAAATTCATTGCTTGGTTCAATTTAAACACAAATATTAAAACCAAAAGTTTTTCCAATTATTCTAAAACGCTGGTTCAATATTTACGGAAGAAAAGGGTCTTCTTACTGGATTAAAATATTAATAAAACATTTGGAAAAAATTCGTAAACCCCTCTTAACGCTTTGAGTTTAAATGACAATAAATAAAATAAATCGTATTTGTATAAAACAGATCCTGTAAAACAGTCATTACGATGTGAACTACTTGGCGTGGTTCAGAAAAAATCAAAGAAATCAACACCAGTAGTGTTGATAAATGCAAATGAAGACAGTGTGACCAATGTTGTATAAGTACTTTTTCTGATCTCAAAAAATTAAATCAAAAACGAGAAATCGCAATTAAAGTATTTCAATGAAATCGACGTAGAGACTTTGCCTCACTGAACTTACAGTGGATGTTGATAAACGTTTATCAAGATCATGACAATGATTTCTCGAATTATACTAATAAGTTATACGTAATTTCTTTTCGTTCTTTAATGTCTCTGGCTCACACAATTTTAGTAAAGTTTAATTGTCCTTCGTGTTACTAAATGTTGGAACATATTTTATTAATCCATTTCTGTGCGGACATGCTTTAGGTAGATGATTCGCTGTTCTAAGTTGAGATCAATGTCAGACAAGGAAATCACGGTAGCAGTGAGATAAAAAAAATTGTTCATGGCGTGCGCAGCTTAAAACACAGGCTGGCCAAGTACATGTTTGATTCTGAGACCCCTTGTCCATTAAATTTAATTTACATAAGAAAAGCTATTTTACGAGGTAATAAATAAGACACGATACAAAGAAAATGTTACTAAAATTTGCAAATAATTGTTACTACTGATGTAATGTTGAACCATATACAAAGTTTTAAGGTGGCTTGGTAACCCCCTTTCTCAAATATCGTAAAACAAATCCTGAAATTGTAAGTTTGAAATGGTGAAAAACAGGAATTGATGACGGACATAAAATGTATTATTACCAGAAAACAGTTTATTGCAAAGAAAACAACAAAGAAATATGAACGTATATATGTATTTTTTTCAAAAATATGTAAGAATGAAGAGAACATATGTACAATAAAAATTAATTTCAATGTTTTACTCTGTACAAGCATTTTCCCGAGCACATGACATCGCCGATCAGGCCCTACAATCATTTTATGGTTATGAAGCGTCTGAAAGAAAACCTTTACGGAGAAAATAGTTCACTGGTCTTCACCACACTGATCTAGTTTTTCAAATGATAATCTCCAGTTTCTTCTTGAATTTTATTATTATTTATTTTGTTTTATTTTTAAACTTTTAGTCATCTTTCATCTATTTATAGTTAAAATGTTTGTAAGGAATTCTGGAGATCCAGAAAACGTGCGCAGATGATCATCTCCCCTATACCTCACGTACAGTTTTTACTGTTTTTAGACTGAATCGCAAGTTTTATTCAAAATATAAAATACGTTCTTAGTATAGAGTTGTTTACGAGGAGCCGCTGCTCAAGTGAATACAAGCAGCATGACACTAGTGTTGAATTCCGGGGGGGGGGAGCGAACACTTCCCCCAAATCGCAGTAAAATAATGATCTGATAAAATATTTGTTAGTTTTTGATCGAGTTACGGATTGGCCATATAAACATGAGCAAAATACGTTGGTAGCTTCACTAACATTCGCTCACCCTTGATTCCGAGTATGCGGTTTCTAATAAGCAGGTTAAGGGTATGTTTCACAATTCTTGGTGAAGGGCCGGTGGTCACAGAAGCGTGGAAGCATTACATTGCTGTTTCCGAGAGGTGATTCAAGTATCATATATTGCAAACCCGCATTTGAAACGTTCCGTTTTGTCGCATAAATATATTAAAACGAAACGGAATGTCTACGAAATATGTAGAATAAATAAAATATTTAAAAAGATGTAATTACACAAAAATACGAAAAATAAAAATGGTTCTAATTAATTCAAAATGTTTTGTGAACTTTAACAATGTTATTGACAGCAGATATCGTTTTCCTTTGAAAATATGTATTTACATGAAAATCCGTTCCATTATTTTTGTGTACCCCTGCCTCTCTACACGCACGCCTGGGGGTGTTGTTACAAATTAAAAATTACAAGAGTTGCCCTTGGCTATCAAAAAACTAAGACACATTTCAGGTCAATATGACGAATAAACATGATTATGTTAATTTGATTGTGATGCGTAGCAGAAATGTTATCACATATTTCTAAAACGGTGGTATTAATACTAGTGCTCATTTTAACGTAAGTATGCTGCTTCACATTATGTATTTTTTTAGTGTTCACAATGAATGTCACAACGTACCATCACAAGTTGGTTAAAATATTAAAACACGTTATTATAATAGTCTCGTAGGAAGAATTGTTATTTACGCCAGCCAAGCTGATTCATGTTGCTCCAGCTTTTGTTTCTTTTCTTGTTTTATGTTAATGTTCTGTTACAACGCTCTTTTGTGGCGTCAAACGTTTGGAGTAATCCTTATTTAATCTTGTCAGTCGTTGCCTTTTATCCCTTCGTTCAGGGGCTCGGCACCGTTAGAACCCAGTGTTCTCTGACGGTCACCCAACCAGGATCTCGCGATTTCTGGAATTGCTTAACAATACAAATATATTCATTGTTTTGTAAATGATAAATAATTTACATTACTCTAGAATGTTTACAGGTTTCTGTAAAGCAAATCTTAGCATAGAAAGAATTTTTTAAAACAACTTTTGGGTGCTTATTGCGGCTTAGCCATTCGAAATATCGAAGGAGTTAATTCGAGGCAATATGCTTAAAATTGACTTAAGAACTTATTTTCAAAGTTTCGTTGTTTCCTCCCTGGACACTCTGTATATGAGATAATTCAAGAGATTTAGTCAAGTAAATGAGCCATTTGGATGGAAATAATGTTTGCTGAGACTTTTTCGCGAGGTAATGTATCGTGATGACATGGTTTCATAGAAACAAATGGAACAAGACATAACGTACGAGCGGATTATTCCTGCTATTGTTGTCTTTCACTTGTAATGTAGACAGCTCTTCATAAGGGCCAATACCGGCTGAGTTGGCTCAGGGCTTCAATTCAGTCGCTGCAGTGACTCTGACCGGGAGGTCCTGGGGTTCGAGTTCTGACTCTATGTAGCTAGAATATCCTGCCACCGTTGAGATTTCGATCCTAGGGTGAGTTCCAACCGAGTTCAGCCTCCTTCAGACAAGTTCTCTTGCTGCCTGGGGGAGAAGTCTAGAAGCCAGATGCTCTAGTCGGTAATTTTCCGTGGTTTCTCCTATCAACATCTAGCGAATGCCGGAGCAGTATCATAACAAACGGGGCATGGTCCGCGCGCGATCTACACTTCCTCTTCTTTGTCCTATCCTCACCCCCTACTTACGCACACTTACTTACACTTACATGCTCTACACCACCACACATGCCGGGAGTCCAGTCGGGAGCTTAGAGCTTGCTAACCAGGTATCTCCACCAGTGGGGCACCACCCCAGCTGAGACAAGATCTAAATTCTCGACTGGCCTCCCGAAATGTGTGCTGGCGTAGTACATGAAAATGTGAGTGTAAGTAAGGAGAGGGAATAGAGCAAGGAAGAGGAAGGACAGAACGCGCGCGGTCCGTGGCCCGTTTGTTAGAGTACTGCTCCAGCATTTCCCTGGGGTTGATCGGAGAAATCACGGAAAACTACCGATTCCAGCAGACGGCCGCTAGAATTCTCCTCCAAACAGCGTCTGAATTCGATCTAGAAGACAAGCTACCACCGTCGGGACTCGGACCTGGGACCTCCCGGTCCGAGGGACTGCAGTGACATCAGCTGATGGAGGATGGCGCACGGCTGCGGCGGCGGCGCGTGCGAGCGCGCGCGGCGGGGCACCGGACGTGGGCGCGGCCGCCTGTAAATAGCGCGGGCGCGGCGGCGACGCCGCAGTGAGCGTCCGCCTGCGCCCGCCGCGCCGCCGCCGAGGTGAGTCCGCGCGCACCCGCCCACGCTGCTTCGCTTGTGAACATTGTCGTTTGTTTTTTCAAGGTCGCTTTCCAACATCTAGGTCATATAACGACCAGTTTGATTTTTAAAGTGTAGGGAGAACATATCTAGTATGCCAGAGGCGGGATTCGAACCCGCGATCCCCTGGTCCGAGACCGCTACTGCTCTACTGCCTTAACGATCTCTGCCATCCGATTCCGTCTGTTACCATTGTTTTCGTTTTTCAAAAAAAATTGTTGTGTCGTTGTTGATGCAATGAGTCTCTATAACCCTTGGGCGTTGACCGCTTTCTTCTGGAGTAATCCTCACTTACTGAGTAATTACTATGCTGAATAATTACTATATTTGTTAAGTCTCGTCACGTCGCAGTCAGTCAGTGTCTTTTATCCCTTCGGCCAGGGTCTCGACGCCGTTAGATCCCGGGGTTCCTGGACGGTCACCCAACCACGAACCCGCGAGTCCCAAATACGTGTCCTCACGAAGCGTAGTAAACGAATTCGGCTTGCGCCGCCGACTTTTTTTTCTTGTCTTCTCCTCTGCCACTTCCTTCCTACCCTGCTTCCTAGTAATAGATTTTTGCTTCGTTTATTAACATTATTTTCCTTTCCTCCTTTTTCTACTTCTTCCTGTCCCGTTTCGTCGTGATAGATTTTCTCTTCGTTTATTACCATTATTTTAGTATTCTGTTTTTTCTTTACTTCTCTTGTCCTCCTTCATGTTCCGCTTGTCCGTTAGAGATTATTTCCTTCATTAATCACCATTATTTTCCTCTTCTCTTTTTTTCTTATTCGTCTTCTTCTCCTCGCTTTTCCTGTCCCACTACTTCGTTATAGATTTTTCCTTCGTTTATTATCATTATTTTCTTATTCTCGCTTTTCTCCTTCTTCTTTGTCTTCTTTCTCTCTCGCTTCATTTTATTTTCTTCCCTCACCCATCAGCATTATTTTCTTCTTTTTCTTTTCCTTTCTGTTCCACTTCATTATATATTTTTCCATTATTCATCACCATTTTCTTCTCTCTCTTATTTTCCTTTTTCCTGACACGCTTCTTCATTATATATTTTCCTTCATTCATCACAATTATTTTCTTCTATTTTTTCTTCTCCACTTTTTTCATTTACCCAGATCAGTGGGATTAATACTTTACAGGTGAGTGTTAGCTTTTATATACACATTGTAATGAGTAGATGCATTTCAGTGGCCCGAAGTTACGAGTAACTGCAAATTACCGCACCATAACAGGAGTACTGTTTCTGACCGAGGACATCCCCACTGCTTACCTCTACAACGATTGTTGTCACTTTTATAAAATAAAGGCAAGAAGAAAGCACAATATACAGTGAGAAATAAGATAATAATTTCTCTAGGTTATGGGGGACGGAACAGATCTTTTGGGAGACAGGATTTAATTCTTGTAGGGGCAACGCTGGTTTTACCGAAGTTAAAGTGGCTGTTGTAAGTGGCCGTTTGTAGGTTAGAAAAGAATTTGGACGACAGTAAGGAAATGCAATTTGTAATTGGTTATATGTCCAGTTCTCTATGAAGTTGCCTCCACCTTCTGAATCAACATCATTGTTCTTCTTGCACATTCTTTCTTCTTCGCCTTTTTCTCTTCCCACTTTCTAATTGTTTACTTTCTTCACTGTTCTCCTTAATATGTTAACATTATTTCCTTTTTCAGATTCATCATTCCCTTCTTCATATTCTCCTTTTTTTCTTCTTCCTTGTTATCATTTTTTCTCTCTTCTGCATCGAGATTGTCTTTTTCGTTTTCTTTATCATATTTTCTTCTTCTTATTTTTTGATTTTATCTTCTTCCTCATTTGCTTCTTTATCTTCTATATTGTCTTCTTCATCTGGGTCTATTTCTTTTAGTGTTTCCTCCTCTTCATGCAGTACTTCTTCCTCACCTGCTTCATCACAATCATTTTTTCCTCTTTTCTTCTTCTTCCCCTTTCTTGGGTCCTTTCAGATGTTTTTGGTATGGCGTCATCCATCTTCTGCTTTACCACAAACATTTTCTCTCTTTTGCTTAATCTTTTTTTTCCTTTTCTGCTTCATTATTATTTTATTTTCCTCACTCTTCTGTTTTTCCTTAATCCTAACCTGCAGGTGCTCCTACTTCATTTTACACTTTGGGTTATCCACATTCTTTTCCCCCTTTTTCGTTTGGTTTGATCTTCTTCTATTTATGAAGATTCCCTTCCTTGTGTTCTGCTTATTCATTAATATCTGCATATTTTTCTTCTGCTTTACCATACATTTTCTATTTCCCTGTTCCGTAGAATTGTTCCGCGACTTGTACCGTAGAATTGAGAAATGTATCATCTGTGAAAAAATTGTGTTGGAAAAAGCGTATCCGCGGTAGGTATTTATTTTTTCATTGTCAAGAAACAGGTAAAAACTGTGTTTGATGTACTATGTGGATAAATTCATTCTCTGCACATTTTCTTAAATTCTGGGATCTCTACCCTAACCCATATACAAGGTGAATTATGAATACAGGTGGAAACGAGCGTTTTTTGACAGGGACTGATAAGAAAATATTAGCTTCCATGTAATAAAATCTATTTGAAAAGGAAAATCAGCAACATATATTTTGACTCTTATTGCCCATCGTGCCCTTTGCGAAGGAATCGAATACCTGCTGCGAGAACATGGATCACGATAACTATGCTTCCCATTGAACTCCAGAAAACATTAAGTTATTTTTATCACCAGAAGAAAAACAAGAGGCCGTCTCAGCTTTGCTGAACGGACCACGGAAACTGTGTGAAAAATCTGATCTACATGGGGGTCATTGACCAGAAGCTAGGGTACAATACTTGTTACAAAGTTTTTTAGAGTTATACAGTCCAAATAGTCATTAATACATTCTTCAATTTTAGTTTCCTTGCAGATCAATTCCGATGTCTTTCAGCTCAGCAATCACTCAAGTCTTCTCGGTGGTTATTCTCCACGCCTCTTATTATCACAATACCGTCGCCTAGTGGTTTTCCGTAACCACGTTTCTCCCACCAGCGGGGCACCGCCCCAGTCGGGACAAGCACTAAGTTCCCGATCGGTCTCCCGGCATTTGTGGTAGTGTCGTGCATGTTAGTGTGTGTGTGTGTGTGTGTGTAAGGGGTGAGTATAGAACAACAAAGAGGAAGGAAAGATCGCGCGCAGTCCGTGGCCCGTTTGTTAGGTTACTGCTCCGGCCTCTGCCTGGTGTTAATCGGAGATATCACGGAAAACTACCGATCAGAGCAGCCGGTCGCTTGACTTCTCCTCCAGATAACGACTTAATTCGACCTGACAAGCCAGTGTCGAAAATCCTGCCACCGTCAGGACTCAAACCCGGACAGAGGCACTCCAGTGAAATCAGTTGATGCCCGGGGACACCTTTCCTGGTCATCATCATCGTTTACGACTTTTAGCATGGAACCATTCCTCACCCTCAGTGATAATTTCGTGTTCCAACGCTGTCTGATATTTACAAAACAATTCTAAACCGTCGCCATGCGTAATTCCTCGTGGGAAATCCGGCGGTCTCTCACAGCCAACAGGCAATGAATTGATGTCACTTCAGTCTCTCTAACCGGGAGGGCCTAGGTTCGAGTCCCGGTGGTGGCATCATTTTCGACACTAGCTTTTCAGCTAGGTCGAATTCAGTCGCTGTCACGAGGAAAATTCTAGCGAGCGGCTGCTCTGATCGGTAGTTTTCCGTGGTTCCTCCAATCAACAACAGACGAATGCCGGAGCAGTACCCTACCAAATGGGCGCGATCTTTGCTTCCTCCTTATCCTATCCTCTCCCTTTACACACATACACACACCCACACACACTAACATGCACTACACCATCACACATGCCGGAAGACCGGTCGGGGACTTAGAACTTGACCGGGCTGGGTCGGTGCCCCGCTGGTGGGAGATATATGGTTGGGAAAACCCCGTTAGTCGGCGGTAGGTCGGTGCAGGATATCACTCACTAGCGGGGGAAGATCACCACCACCTTCCCATGAAAAGACATACACTAAACTTACGGGACTAATGGTCTGAGTAGTTGAGGCGCCAGCAATCACTATCAATTAATCTTGCAGCCAGACTGACTATAAAGCCCTTGAAGTTTTATTATTACTAATATTGAAAAAGTAGTTAAAAAACGACGTAGGCAATTGTGACTCCTTGACCGCAACTGCAAAAAATGGTCAAAATGTATGTGCCTTTGCCTCAAAATCTGAAAATATTTTAACACGCTCTTCCAAGAACTAATTTAATATATCTCAAAATGCATGTAGCATTAGATCTGATATTTATATATAAGTATGTAACTCTTTTCCTTTAATTGTTTTGAAATATAGTGTGGATGCGTCATTGTCCCACCTCCTCCCAGCGGAGAGTCCCAACGGCAAACGATTTGAAATTATTTGCCTACGGAATCGGCTACTTGATCGTACCCTCCCCAATTAAAATCAATGCGCGCTTTAAGCGATCTATTTTTGTCCACTGTTGGGCGTTCTTACTAAAAAACAACAAAAACACGCATGAGTCCTTGCAAATGAGTGTTTAGTGTTTCCGTGCGCGTCAACTGCTACGGTGTGTGTAATGCAAGTAATATTCCGCGCAGTGGCGCTGTTCCCTCCCCACTGAAACGTGAGATCTACATGGCGGCTAGCGAGTTTTCCCCCTGAAGGAGTCTCCCCCAGCGGGACAACGCGCGAACATACACGATCTCTAAGCTCCTGACTGGTCTCCCGCCATGTCTGGTAGTGTAGTGAATATTTTTATCACGGAGGAGACGGTGTTCCTTCCCACGGAATTCGTCGTCAACCTAAACGTCAGATTGCGAGGTCTTCTCTATCCAGGTATCTCCCCAGCGGTGCACCGCCGGAAAACACTCGTTCCAGACTTGTTTCACGATATTTGTGCTAATGTAGTGAATGCTTTTGTCACGGAGGAGGTGGTGCGCTTAACACATTTGGATCAAATTCTTTGCCGAAATAAACGTCATATTGCAGGCTTTTAAGCATCCAGGTACCTCCCCAGCGGGACCCCCCCCCCCGCCGGAAAAATCTCTAAGCTCCCGACATGTGTGGTACTGTAGGGCATTTAAGTGTGTAGGTATGTGTAAGGTAGATGAGAGGGCAGGGAACAGGAAGGTAGGATCGCGCAGGAATTGTAACCAATTTGTTAGGTTACCACTTCGGTATTCGCCTGGTATTGATCGGAGAAACAACGAAAAACTGCTGATCAGAGCAGCCGGTTGCTAGGATTCTCCTCCCAACGGTGAAATCATTGATTTCGACATAGTTATGTTGCTAGTTGTGTTGAAAATCCGCCATTGTGGAGTGTCTAATCCTAGGATTGAGTGAAAAAGAGAAGATATTTTAAAATATAAAAAGGCCAGGTTTTCGAATGAACATCGAGTGATGAGATCTATTTTGTGTGAGAAAGTAAATCGTGAGCTACGTATGGATCCGTGTTGAGTCGGGAGTGTAGTTAATGCAAATATTCACAGCAAATTGATGACTTTATAGAGAATAAAAAATGGACTACTTTTAAACTTTTGATAATGGTGTCACAGATTGAATACGAAATGATTATGATTACCACGCGACTTAGTAAACTTTTTTCAGTACAATTACATCGTGAGTGTAGTACATAGTGGCTAATAAAACTAAAGACAAGAATGTTTCAAGTCTAGCGCGGGAAATCTCTTTCAATTAATTGTAATTCATTAATTATAATAAAAAAGTATCTACCAATTTTGATTACACGCTTAGTTGAAGAGGTTGATTTAATCAATTGATGGTAAAGTAACAATTAATCGATTAATTGGAATAAATAATTCCATGATGAAAAGGCATGGGTTGTGCAACCTAGCTGACTTCAGCCAATGAGCTTCATGCATCAGTTTGAATCAAAGTATTGGCGGTAATTTTAAATGCAGCCAGATACCAAACCTTGTTACAATTCCTTGAAACAGATTTTACGCTGTAACCTCTCCTCAGGTTCTCTATTAAATATTCATGGATTCGGGGCTCTTTATCAATGAAGATTTTGAAAAACAACAAACACAAAGTCATAGTCACAGAACATTTATAATTGGACGTTTTCTTTAACATTTACCAAAATACAAAATGTCAATCCACAAACAATGATAAAAAGCACAAAAATTACACAATATAAAAAACACATATCCCCAAAACAACTCAATAAGTTTCACTCAAATTTAAACAAAGCTAGCTTTGTTTGCTTCTGGAGACAATCATTTGTCCATTTGCTAGTTTCTTTATGACTAAAGTAAGAATTGAACACTAGCACTAATCAGATTTCAAAAGAAAATAAAGAATAATATGATAGTAAAGTAATATTCACTCAATATTATCACATTCCTAATTGCTCTATCAAACTGGTGTATAAGTATAAAAACACTAACTGAATTATTATTTTCTTTAGGTGCAGAATTGATTGCAGGTTATTTTTCTTAAATGACTCTTAAAATACATCCCACCTTGAAGACCTGAATGGAACAGGTGAATGCCTCTTCAGAATAATGTTCTGTTTCAATGTTTACACCACAAAGACTTTTAAATCAGAAAATAAACTCCACATGACAAACACATGTAATCCTCTCTGAGATCAACATGAACACATTCTTGAAAATTTACAAGTGTTTAAATGTTAGGCTGAAATACATATAGAAATGTAACCCATTATGACTCTTTTGTCATATTAAACTTTTACATAATCAGTATAATAGGATAAATTATCTAGTCTTGCACTCTTTAAGAGAATTATCCAAGCAAAGATGAAGCATAAATATGAATATCTCATTCCATAATACTCTGATTTTTACTCAATGCCTAATTTGCAATACTTAATAGTCACATAGTATGTTATAACATTCTGTAATACTCTCGTTTTGTTCAGAAGGAACTGTGATTCGTTACGCACACTATTACAGACTACATGTTCCACGTGCCATTGCACAAGCGGAAATAGTTTGTAAATGTTAGCTTCTATTTACAAAACTTCTTGCAATCTGTCATCTTTTAAACGAGTCTATTGAATGTTTATGATTCTATTTAACAGAAACTGTATTTTCTAACACAATGCATTCTATCAACCGAAGCACTGATTACAATCTATACTATATTAACAAAAATGTAGAGTACTAGTACCTTTTTCTTAAGATAACCTCATTCTACGCCGTCTGGAATACAAGGTCGTTTTCCTCTCGCCCTCCTGCCTAGTGACGTCTCAACGGACGGGTGGGGAGAACCCCCTCCCTACCTCCGATACACCCCTCCTTCTTGGAATAAACTGGTGTCGTCATAGCGGTGGCAGCGGCGCCAAATTCGTTTGTTGAACATTCGAATGGTCACAACGCATTTATAAAAATTTCACCTTTTTTTAATTTCAGCTGCTCCTTCATCATGTTATTTATTGTTGGTCATCGGTGAAAATCTTCTCATGTCACTTTCAAAATGTTGTTCTTCACTTTTCGGTTGCTATGCAGCATGGCGGCTTTTCAAAGTGCCCATGTTGCGGTCACGTGCTTCGTGCTGCGAATGGCCTGGTCCTGTGCAGTACACTAAACATCGCTACGCCGGACCAGCTCACCCATGACTTCCATCAAGAATAACACAAGCATACACACTCACTCACACACACACACAGTTGTCAGACCCAAGACACACCACAAACACACACCCAAAAGACTTGACACATGTTTCTCTATGTATGTCGACGTAGTAAATCCGAATCTGAAGCCAGAATTGTGCCTCTACCTTCCAATTTATTTTTAAATCGCGAAAAAACAGCGTGAAATGGTAGATTGTATTCAATTTTTAAAAAATTGTAAGGAGGTGGCGCAATTCTGGCTTCAGATTCGGATTCAGCGCGTTCAAATACATTGAGAAACATGTGTCAAGTCTTTGGGTCTGACAACTTTTGTGTGTGTGTGTGTTTGTGTAATCCTCCTATAGGATGACAAAAACATCTGTACATTTTTGGCGTACTTAAAAAGGGGGGATGAAAAGGAATTTGAACACGGGCAGATTGACCGGGTTGTCCTTTGCATCCATCGGATCAGTGGAAGATGAAAAATATTTGACGTATTTTTTCCTGAATTTAACTATAATCCACAGTGTAACGCTTCACTAAATTATTCGTAAGTTTAGTCAAACTCTCCCGAGTATTACGTGTTCTGAAGCCATTACACTTCAAATTATAGACTATCAACCAAAACACATCCACATAGCTATTAAAAGTATACCCATAACTAAACAAAAGAAACTGTCTAGAGCGCTTACTTTAAAAAAAATTATCTGATAGCAAGACAAAGTACTATTAACTGAAGTCAGGTGAAAAGAGAATAAGAAGCCAACTGTCTTTCCTTGTTCTGCGGGTGTACTCTCAGCCACTTTCTGCAGAAGACTGAAGGAAACTGACTGGGTCTGTGATGCGTTGCGAGAAATTGGGAATTCACTGTTTCACTCCGAAATTTGTGATTGAACCCAATATGATCATCTTTAAGAATTTAGTTCAGAAGAGTTGAAAAGTCAAAAGAGGTTTGAAGACACTTTTCAAAGACTTCATTTGCAAGACAAAGTCTTTCACGAGATATCAGATTGCAATACATAGGTAATGCTGCACCGTTACTCGAGAGTTTGCAATTCTGATAATTCCGTCTCATTGGTGAGAAATGTTTATGGCTGTATGAACCGTATTTTTAATGGTCGAATTTGTGGTGATGATGATATTAGCTTTAAAAGACTTACTTTTAGCGCCTAATGTTAGATTAGTAATGTGTTTCACAAATGATGACCGAGATGTGGTAATATGGATCGAAACTGCGGTATATTACGTAACCGTTACTGATGCGAGAAAGTAGGCACTGTTGTAGCTCCTCCAGTTTACCTAATTCTACTTTTTTTGTCTTGTAACATTTCTCACCCGTAAGTTTCGAGAAATGTCTCATCATCCAATTTAGAATCCTCTCCGCCACACAGCTCAAATACTTGTGTGAGTGTTTTAATTTCACCCCAGCTATGTCTACAATATTACCAGTAAAATAAGGCAAGAATATTGTAAATATGCAGTACGTTCTTCTTCTTCTTCTTCTTCTTCTTCTTATTATTATTATTATTATTATTATTATTATTATTATTATTATTATTGTTATTATTATTTGTAGATGACATAGGGATCATGACTGCAACACACATAATCGCGTTTAAATCTGACATGAAACATTCTAGGCGTTGAACCAATAGATTCTTGGTAGGATAGGTGGGGACATTAAGGAAATGAAGGAAGACTGGTGTAGAGACAGGCGTGGGTCGGTGGGGTCATTTGGGGCCAGGATTGTTTCTTAAGGAGCATTCAACAAAATGAAACATTTTTGAATAGATTATATTTTTGGGCATTTTTGTACCCCCACTATATAATGGGTGAATAGAAATGGTCGAAGTCTTCGGGATTTACAATCTGCCTTGTCTTTCAGCAAATTGTTGCAACTTTTACTAAATCTGCAGAAACCTGAAATCTGTGAAATTTAATTGAAGAAAACACAAATAACATTTCGGTATATAATTAAATTGTTTATTTGCTTTCCTGTTCCACTTTTCTCTTATCACTTAGTAATTTTAGAATGGTCACTCTCTCACAGTACCGACCCGAAGTGTGTAACGTAAAGTTCAGAGGCTGACACTTCAAATTGAATTGAACTGAATTCCCTTTATTTCTTCCTTTATTTTATTTACTTTATTTAATTTATAAAGAAAAGCACAACATGAATTGAATTGAAGGAAATTGAAGGTAAACACAAATTGAATTGAATTGAAGGAAAACACGAATTGAATTGAACTAAATGAAAACACGTATAATTTTTCGCGTTATAATTAATGCTGGCTCTTTGATTTTCTGTTCAACTGTACTCTTAACGCTTAGTAATTTTAAAATGGCTACTCTCGCACAGCACCGACCCGAATGGTGTAACGTAAAGTTCAGAGGCTGGCCCATTGAAGTTGGGTTCCACTGTAAGGCTAATTTCAACTTTTAAAACCATAATGTAATAAGAGAGATGTTTTCGATCGGGTTCAGCTTGTTACCATTATTAATACTAGTATTATGTTCCTAACGCCATCTGGTGGGGAATTCTAGCGGTTGACTCTTCCGATCTGTAGTTTTCCGTCATTACTAAAGCCGCCTACACACGTACCAACTTGTCGGGCCGACCGTCGGGCCAACCAGATTGTACGCTTTGCTACACACGGCCCAACCAGAACCCAATTTATCAGTCGTGCTGGAAATTTCCTCAAGGGAGGTGTTCTCACGTGTGATTTGGAAGCAAGATGTCGCTAAGCAAATACCAAAAGATGGGACTAGCTATAGCCGCGTGTGTTTTAACGGAAGGGGATGAGTCGAGGAAAAGGAAAGTTTGCTGCAAAAGAAAGTGGCTTTTGCAACGAAAGATATTTTCACACGTGAACCTGGTTTAAGAATTTGATATGATTGACTTCAAAAATTTTATGAGAATAGACGAATCGTGTTTCCGTGAATTGCTGGACGCGGTTCGTCCATTTATTGAAAAAAGGAACACGGTAATGAAAGAAGCCGTGAGTGAGTCTCCATTGTGGCTTGAGGATAAGCCCGTATATAAATTCCCAAGACGGTCATGTATGCGGAGTTCCTAATATCCTTATTGGAATATTGTGGGATCGAGGAGTCTCACAAACAATCCGAAGCCTCAAACTGCTCTTAGAACTTCGTAATAATGGCCTTTTGTAGTTCGTTCTCCATGTTTGTTCTAGCATTAATAATAAAGAAATAAAACTAAAAAACTAGAACACGAATGAATTATTCTACTAAAACCGAGGTAAGAATTGAGCATGATGAAGCACGTGGATTGGTATGACGAAATCTGCGGATATTAGTGAAAACTTCAGCGCTGTCGTCGGCAGTTGGCCCAACCACGCTACGCACTACACAATTTGTTGGGCTGTAAAGGGGGAGGAATCGGCTGTCTGGTGGTCGGTGCCAACCAACCACCCGACCAAAATTTCTGTTGGGCGACTTGCCTCCACACGATACAATCTGTTGGATTGGCTGGCCGGTCAGCCCGACAAATCGGTACATGTGTAGGGGCCTTAAGCAGTTCCCTATCAAAAGCGATCACCGATCTGTTTAAACTTGTTTGATTATACGATTAATAGTTGTCAAAAGTGCGCTTTATTAAACCAGAGCGATTAAATACTTTTTAACATTATGAATATAAATTTCATAAACTATATAACTGTCGTTATGACTATATAACTATCGCCATAACTATATGACTTCTCTGACATTTCTGATGCTTACCTATCGCTCTCTTCCCACAGTGTTGCCAACCCTAGTTCGCGGTGTGCAAAAGCAAAAGAGGAGGGAGGGAGAGGTGCCGGCATGCATGCGACACTAGCGCCGCAAACGGCGGCGAAGCTGAGGGCGAAAGCGGCGGCAGAGGCAGGCTCTGACTCGGAAGGATGCGGAGAGACTTTCCTAGCGCGCTGCAAATAGAAGGATTTTCCTACGAATGAGCCGAAGTGACAGCTAGTGCTGGCAACATAACTGAAAGTTCTGTGGTCTTTGTGTCCTTGAGCCCATTAGACTCCCTTCCTGCATTCGTTCGTTTGCAGTTGGCTAACTTGTAAATGGCTTCGACGCTTCCTTTTGTGATGTCCTCGTTCGACAAAAATATAGTGCGCCACGAGAAATAACTTAAATTAGGAAGTGCAGTGTTATGTGCTCTTCCGTACAGATTATTTTTTTCTAAAAATGAATTTACTTGAAAATGAATGAATGAAATTGAAAATTATAGATAACGAAAACTTGAATTTACTTTTTGTGTGATAAATATTATGCTTATTTTAAAACAGAGACTTGAATGCGAGATATGTACTGGTGCTCGTATTTCCGGCTTAAAATCATTTTTCTTTCTATTTACATTCATGGCAGTTTTCTGTTACATATTATGAGAGCTTGTTAAGAGATTTTCCGCAAATGTAATTAAATTTAAATATTTCCCGTACTCGCGTACGTGCATACACCTCAGCGAAACTCTTAGACGTCCGCATAGGGATGTTTTCACAGGAGCCATTAGCACTTTACGAAGAGGCGTGGCTGAACAGCTGTCGCGGTGGAGGAATACTTCTCTGAATTACAAGTGATGTTCACTTTTTTAGTAAACTGTCACTTTGGCTCGTTCTTAGGAAAATCCTATATATACAGTACATAATTGTCACCTTGTTGGGCGCAATTACGATCGGAGGATATGTTCTGCAAACGTAAAGAAATCCAAATTGTGACCATGTTACTGAGTAACAATGTATTTTAATAATTAAATTTGTTCAAAGGATTGGTTATCTCGGAAACTTAGTGGTTAGGGCAGCTGGGCGTAAACCAGAAGACCCAGGTTCGAATACCGGTCGGGGCGACCAATTCCTAGAACAAATTTAATTATATACAGTACAACAATTATTTACAAGACAAGGATATCGAAAAGTTTATTTCATAACCCCTCAAGCGATATTTCATGGCGGGCAGCCTCTTCCTTGGAGACTTGCTGTCGCATGACGTCAGCTGTGTCGTAAACAGTAACGAACGCTTCTGACAATTCAGTCATAAGCGTGCAATATGAGAAGAGGCAGAAGAACACAATCAAATATTTCCATTTTTCAAATCGAAACCATTTCATTGTTTTTGTATTTTCACGAGTTCTTGAGAATGTGGCAAAACCATAGAAGAAACCTCTCACACGGTCGGATACTGCACTTTTCTTTCATTTTCTGCTCGAATGGGAAATTACTAATACAGATTACTCTACACTGAGTAAATAACGTAGTTCAAGTGTTTTACTTCCGGAAAATCTCGTTTATGAGATTTATAAATATGTATGTCCCTTAACTGATAGATGAGTAGTGGCTTTGAAAATTAGTAATACAGATTACATCACACTAAATAAATAACGTAATACAAGTGTTTTACTTCCGGAAAATCTCATTTATGAGATTTATAAATATTTATGCCCCATATCTGACATAGCCGCATTGGAAATTAGTAATACAGATTACTTCATACAAAATAAATAACGTAATAGTGTTTTACTTTCGAAACCTGTCATTTAGGAGATTTATAAACATTTATGCCCCGTATCTGACATAGGAATAGTTGCATTGGATATTAGTAATAGAGATTACTTCACATTAAATAAATAACAATACAACTGTCAAACTTCCGAAAAAATCTTGTTTATAGAATTTAAATATTTGTGGTCCTTATCAGGCAGATGAACTGCGTCCGATGTTGTCACAAACTTTACGTCGCCCAATCGGAGGAATAACAATGGGAGAGGGAGCGCAGTCGAAGGAAGAAGTCGGAATAAATAACTGGCCGGGTGCGCGGATGTTGTGGGGAACCGCGATAGGCCGTGGACGTCACAGTTGGGTATTGCTGGACACGTGACGCAGCCGGAGATCCTTCAAACCCAGCGCAGCGCTATGTTATTCCGCGCTGCGCTTTTCCTTCACTGAGGAGCCACCCGGGCAGCCTATTGACGAAGGCATCGGACGAGGTGAGTTTCATTCAAAGGTTTACGTGAAAACCTGCTGTTTTGTTTTTGACGAGGGACGTGGGGGGGGGGGATTCGTCGCTCTAATATTTTCACGTGTATCCAGTTTATTTTTTACTACACTGTCATAAATTTCAGCATTACATTAAGATTCAAGAACGAAAGATTTATGGTCATATCTGGAAAGAATGAATTATCTCGATGGCCTGCTGATTGTGAAAACGTGATTTGAATTGATAGGCATGGAAAACCTCTACATGAAAGCTAAATTGATATTAATTTAAGCATTAAATTTAATGTATAAATACAGTAATATTTCCGTCGTTTCTCCTATCAACTCCAGACGAATGCTGGAGCAGTACCCTTACAATGAGCCACTTGTTCCTTGTTCTATCCTCACCCCTCACTTACACGCACACACGCATGCATTACACTATCACACTTGACGGGAGATCAGTCGGAAACATGTCTCGGCTGAGGCGGTGCCCCGCTGGTAGGAGATACCTGATGGGGGAAAATTCCCGCAGCCAACATAGGTCGGCGCCGGATCTCGCTATCAGTATCCAGCTATCACCGTTACCAGCCGCGATTAAACAGTGACTACACTCACAGGACTATTGACCTTAGCACTTGACGAGCCGGAATATCTAAACAATCTGACAGCCAGGCCAGCTCAAAAAGACATTCTTATTTTAGATTATGTCAAAGAAGACAACAATTGTGTAACAGTCAATGTAGACAACATACCAGCAAAGAAAATGTTAAATATATATGTAGTGTATAGTTATCGTCTCGCTGTCTCTTCCAGTAATTTCTAACATTTCCTGATCGTAGAACGTGATTATAACACTTCCTGCCTTTTACCAGCCTCCATTTGCAGAGGAAAATGAAACGCAACTGATAACACGTGTTGCCCAGGCTTGCAGATGTCCATTATTTCCAACTATATAAACATTATTGCAAAGAGAGAAAAATGAAATAATAACGATACATTGGGGGTTAAGGCTCCTTCCACTGCTGTCATTGAGTGATAATTTAGTAAGCAAATGCCAAGAATGATAATAATGGGGTGAATTATGATGGCGCATTGGTAGAATGAGGGAATACAGGGGAAAGACATTTTTCCTAATTTCCAGGCGCTAGATATTACTTCGTCGTCAACGGTTCCACACAAAACGCTGTGCTGCTTGTTTCAGATCCGCCCCACCGAGGGACCGCAGAGGATCATCGCGAGTCCCGTGAGAGGCCTGTGAAGGGCTTACGTGGGGCGCCCTTGGCCTAGACGCCCAGTGCCCATCTTTCGGACGACAAAATGCGGGACAGTTGTTGTGCGTGGTAAGCGCCAAAAATTACATATTTCACTTCGTAATTGTTACTTGAGAAACGTTTCGCCCTTCTTGACATAGTAGAACGTGGAATACCTGTCCTGAACTTAGTTGTATTTTGTAAGCTGCCTTCATCCAACCACCTATACTGACGCCGTTCCCAGATAGTCATCCATCCAGGGACCTGCGGTATTGAACTGCCAAACTTCCGTGATCTCACGAGCTTGATAAGAAGTTACACTACCGTCTCAGGACGGTAGTTCTTGCTCCAGAGGAGAACAGTCGGTATTCGCGCACTGGAGAGGCTTGGAGGTGCGTGGGGCCCTCAAAATTCTCCAAGAAGCCTGAAGCCTTGCTCAATAAATTGATTAATACTACTTGGCAACACAGTAATGGTTGAACAATATTAAAAAGACTGATTCCCTCTAAGGTTCAAAATGAACCTTCAAATAACTTATCAATACCCATTGTCCCAATAATAGCGCAGTCATCATCAATGCTTTTATTCATCTCACATACATATATTGCGAATTTTTATACTCATAGACGGCGACACCCTAAATGACACTATCCAATCGATCGGGGAATCGAATAGCGACGGCGGACGGACGGGCAGACGGGCTGGTGTACGGGCGCGACGAGCAGGCGGACGAACGGGCGGAAGGCCGTGACGAAGACGGACGGACGAACGGGATAATGGAGCTGGCGACAAGGGTGACACAGTGAATGATCACGGATGGGGAATGGGCGGACAGGTGATGGGCGATCGGGAGTCGACAGGTTGACAGCGGTACAGACGTTTTGCCGTCAACCAAATTACTTCAGTATTAAGGACACTCAAAACATGGATTCACGTGTTAAAGGAAAAAAATTTACTATATAGTATATCAACTGATTTACCCAATTTTTCGATAGTATATTTGCTACAACAAAAGTTTTTCTGTCGAAAAATTGCCTACTTTTGCTGCAGCATGACAATACTTCTCACTTTACCATGTACGCAGCAAGGCAAGACTAAAACGTTTCATGAGTAGTCCGAGAGCTGTCTCAAGAGGGACCTTCAATACTAATGTATGAAGATTTAAGATTCCCTTCCAGGGGTCAGATCCCCAGATCTTTTAGTCTGTCGTTTTCGATAGCCACAGAGTTTGATGTATGTAGGTTTGATGTTTGAGTAATAATGTTGATGATGATGATGAAATGACACAGGTAATCATCATCACGGAATGCACAAAGCTACACATAACACATATTTACGCGACCCAATTTTTCGATAGCAGGCTTTACAACAAAAGTTTTTCTGTCGAAAAATTGCCTATTTCTGCTGCAGCATGACAATACTTTCACTTTACTACGTAGGTAGCAAGGCAAGACTAAAGTAGTCTGAGTAGTCGCGAGTAGTCTGAGAGCCGTTCTAAGAGGACCACTAACTTATGAAGATTTCAAGCATTCCCCAGGGGTCGATCCCCAGATCTTTTGTCTCTGTCGTTTTCGATAGCCACAGAGTTTGATGTATGTAGGTTTGATTTTTGAGTAACAATCCTTGATGACGATGATGATGATGATGATGATGAAGTGACATATAATCATCATCATGGGTTATGTCTATTAGACCTTTCCGTCTCCAAGAGTATCCTTCCATTGCCTTATTGGTCTGCCCCTATTCCTGTCGTTCGGGTTGTAGTTGTGGAGGATTTTGACTTTCGATCTTCCACCATTCTCATAAAATGATCATTCCAATTCTTTCTTAGTAGGTCTATTTTTTCAGTTAGGTTGAAGATATTTAATTCATCTTTAATGTCCGAGTTTCTTTTGTGGTCCAGTATTGAACAGCCCGCTCAATGTCTAAGAAGACTCCGCGGCTTCCATTATTCTCTTATCTGCGCCAATGAGGGCCGAATTTTCACATACATAAGTTGGCACTGTCATTGTATTATAAAATTTCCGTTGAGTGTCTGCATGTACTATGTGTCCTAGAGTCTTCCGTATAGTTCCGCACATTTCCTGAAATTTCTAAATTTTTATATAATATCATTTTTTGACAGTATGAAAAATTGCAACCGAGGTAGTTGAATTTTTTCTCGTTCATCTCCGTTTCCATATTTTTTACTATTTTAACCCTTAAATGATTTTTACCCAGGCTTTCATTTGTTTGATGAAATTTGTAGATTATAATTTTTGGCTATTTTCTAAAATTGATGGGCAGCTATTGTAGATTATCGTCTTCATTATTATTATTATTATTATTATTATTATTATTATTATTATCATTATTATTACCACCGCATCAGTTATTTTGACCATGCTACACGTTCTCTTCCTAAGCCGTCTTATTCTATCTTGGGGAGAGACGTATGTAATAATTATAATTATAATAATATTAATATAAATAGTAATCACTTTATTATTTCTATTATTATTTGCATTGCGAGAGAAGCTTGATCGGTGGCGTGCGCGTGAGGTTTTCCCGCGTGACGCGAGGCCCCGATCTAAGGCGCATCGCGGAAGGCGCTCAGCCGCCGCCGCCGCCGCCCCCGCGCGCGTCTTATATTTAGCGAGGACGCGCACGGGCACTGGACGCGTCTATTTCCGCACGGCGCCCCCCCCCCCCGCAGCGCAGCCACGGCGGGCCTGCACCACCCACGCGGCCAACACTACGCTGACACAAAGTCACGCGTTACTCTAATGAAATGTACATTATGGTCATTAATGTCCGCCATGTTGCATGGAGAGCGAGAAGTATTGAGAAACATTTTGAAAGTGACGTTAAGTGCCAATTTTCAATTGTGACCAACCAAAAATAACACGATGAAACCGGGTGGTGGCTCAGTGCAAAAACTGATGTCATTACGGTGCCTCTGACCGGGAGGTCCTAGGTTCGAGCCCCGACGGTGGCGGGATTTTCGGCACTGACTTTTCAGTTAGGTCGAATTCAGTCGCTGTTCGGAGGACAATTCTAACGGCCGGCTGCTCCGATCGGTAGTTTTCCTTGGTTTCTCCGATCGACACCAGGCGAATGCCGGAGCAGAACCCAACAAACGAGACACCGCGCGATCTCTCCTTCCTCTTCCTCACTCCTTACACACACACTTACACTGACATGCATTACACTACCACACATGCCGGGAGACCGGTCGGGAGCTTAGAGCTTGTCCTGGCTGGGTCGTTGCCTCACTGGTGGGAGATACCTGGTTGAGGAAAAAACCGCACTAGTCGATGGTAGATCGGCCCCGGATCTCGCCATCCAGTGGGGGAAGGTCACTGCCACCTGCCGATGAAAAAAATGCACTACACTAATGGGACTAATAACTTCAGTAGTCTACGCGCCCAGAATCACCAATCAATCAATTAATAAAACGAGTGGATAAACAGGGATATAATTGCATGAGTGGTGTGTTCAAGAAAACGAGCCACGATAGTGCGACCATTAGTGCAGTTATACCCCTTTTATCCACATGTTACGTTATATTTTTTCGTTTCCATTAACCAATAATTCAAATTTAAAGAAATTCAAGCTCATCTTTACAATTCGAGGCTTGTGTTAGATGACGTCATATTGCTTCTGAAAAATATCTCTTGTAGTGGGAGTTGCATGGTGTTTGTTTGCAAGAAATATTTGCATATGGAAAGTATTGTACATACTGCCAATAAAATATTAGAAGAAGTCATGAAAACATTAGTTTTCACAAAACGTAAAGGCAGATATGAGTGAGAATACAACATGTATAAATATGGGGGGGGGGGAGAGCTAATCACTTTTGAGACACTTTTTCTGATGCGTTCTTTTTAGAACGGGTAAACACAACTTATTTACATTTTTACATTTGTAATCCTAAGACCAAATGTTTAACATGTAAAACATTTAATTTATTCACGAACAATATTTTATGTTGTTCCACTAGTCAGCTAACTTAACGATTACTTCGACAATTTATTACGTGTAGTTGTAGGTACGTAATCTCTTACATACATTTTTGTTCATATTTCATGGTCAACTGGACCTTGGCTACGTCTGTTATAGTTTCTTAATTAAACGATTTGTTTCCTTTTATGAATTATAATTGATAAGTGTGGAGTTTGAATTGTGCATGTGCTATTAATATAGAGATAATTAACGATTTTTCACGGAATTAATAAGCATATTTACTTAACTAAACGACAAAAGGAATTATTATGAACGCATATTAAATTTAATATACATGTGTACATTAAGATGCAAGAGTCATAGCTTTATGGTCATATTTGGAAGGAATGAATGAATGATCTTGATTTTCTGCTAATTACAAATATACGATATGAATGATGAGAGGCAGGGGCAAAAGGGGAACCTCTACATTAAATCTACACTGATGTTAACTTGTACATTTAATTTAATGTAAATTTATATTCTGATCTTTTTAATGAACAAGTAACATTAAGTTTCATGTATAATACTTTAATCTACATTAAATTTAATGACATTTCTGAGAATGTACGTGACTATATGAATAATTGAAGGCTGATGCCGATTGAATTTCGATTGGTTGGATCAGGGAAACAGCTGTTATTGCTTGAGCGTCGCGCATTCGGGGAGATTCTAGCATTTCAGTCATGACCGTCATGGATTTTTGACACGGCTAGACAGTTAGGTCGAGTACAGTCACTGTCTGGAGGAGAATTCTAGCGGTCGGCTCCTCTTGTATATTTCCAGGGTTTCTTCAATTAATGCACGGCCAAAGCTAGTGCAGTACCCTAACAAATGGGCCATGGACCGCGCGCGATCTTTCCTTTGTCTTCCTTGTCTTTTCCTCACCCCTTACTTATACACAAGCACTACAATACCACACATGCCGGGAGTTCAGTCGGGAGCATGGAGTTTGCCGGGTTTGGGGTGGTGGCTCGCTGGTGGGAGAGTTTTGAAGAAGAAACTTCACTTCAATGAATTCAGAAGTGCTAGAAAATAATAAAAAAACGTGTTTTTAGAGGATTCTTCCATAATTTCCTAGCGAAACCCGGTAAAGCATTGTGCCAATCGCATTGTCTTGTCTCTACTAATCGAATGAGCTATTGCTCACCTTTGTTGGGGCCGTATTGCACGCAAAACTCGTTTCAATTGCTCAAAAACGAGCAAAACATTTTTACGAGAAATTTCTTAGAAGTTTTTGAATTCATCCGAAAAAATCAGTTCCCCATCAGGAGACCGTGATGCATTGAAGGACGTTTAATTCGTCTCAAATTGGTGGACTGGGAATGGTCTGACCATGGTGCAGACGAATGGACGCAATTTACTCGTTTTCTGTATAAAGATAGTGCCCAGATTATACATGGAGGTGTAAAGGGTAAGTAAACACACATGGAGGGGTTTTGGCAGCTTCTAACTTCGTTATGAATGACTCCACAAAACATTATAAAACAATACCAATTCTCAATACCTGAAAAAAACTTGCCTATTGAGTTAAAATATTATTTTTTAACTGAAAAAGAACACAGAGTTCTATTTCTTCAGGCGCAGGAATATTGACATTGGAATGAGTAGTTTCGTATCACCGGATAGTTAAAACTGCAGAAAGAAATTGTTATTTCACGTTGTAATAAATTGTTTCGGAGAGAGTGACATTTTCAAAAATATTTCAATTCAGTATTTTCAAACATATATACTTGGGTTTTTCTAACGTGGCGACTGACGGTAGTATCTCTAAGATGGAATTCGGCTCGACTTTTTGAGTCCTTCTCAGTCCCGCCCCGAGAGTCGCTTGATATGCAGCACTGCTTAATGCCGTCGCGATCATGCGACGTCTTGCGGCAGAACCAAGAAAGACGCAAAAAGTCTAGCCGAATTCCATCTTGGAAATACTACCCTCAACTGCCACGTTAGAAAAAAACAGTAAAATGTACGTTCACGATCTTCAGAGCATTAATCTTAAGTTAACAGTTATGTACTTTTCACACTAGTAAGACACCAAACATTCCCAACATCTACAAAACTGCACAATGAACTATAATCTGTGAATTATGTGTTGGGCACTTTTTCCTTAATCTCGTATTTGGTGGAGCAGGGCCTTCGAGCGGATAAATACAAGGGGTTGAAAGTCGAGGGTTCGAATTCCATGGGAAGCAAAGGTAATTTCCCCACGAGATTTAGACAACGTTGGCTTCTCTTATCATCATGTATCACATCTGAACAACACCCCGTCCATAATTACTCTTCTATCGTAATTCAATTTTTACGAAAATTTACTAGTATTTAAAATACAGAACAATGTAATGGCAAATCACTGTTTAGGTCACTTTGTCAGTAAAGGGGACAGTGTAAAGGCATAACTTAGCGTACGTTTAGTAATGAATGTTACCTCCTCCATCATCATCATCATCATCATCAGAGGAAGGCAAAGGCAAACCACCAATGTGATCCAGGGAAGGGGAGGATTGATTGACTGATTAGTGCTTCCGGGTGCGTGAACTGCTGAATTTATTAGTCTCGTAAATGTTAATGCGTATGTTTTTTCCTGAAAGGTGGAGGTTATCTTTCTCCGCTGTGTGGTGAGATCCGTCACCGACCTTCACATCGGGTAGCTGTTTTCCCCAACCTGGTATCTCCCACCGCTCCAGAAAGGACAAGTTCTAAGTTCCCGAACAGTCTTCCGGTGGTAGGGTTGTGCATGAAACTGTGAGTGTGGGTGTGTGTCTAAGGGTTGAGGGCATGGACAAGCAACAGGAAGGAATGATTGATCTCGGTCCGTGGCCCCTTCCAGGGCACTGCTCCAGCATTCGCCTGATGTTGATTCGAGAAACCACGGAAAAAACACCCATCAAAGCAACCGGAAGAAAAGGGAGGTCATAAAAGCATAAACTTCCTCCCTCGGTGACGTTCTTCATCATCATCATCATCATCATCATCATTATAACAAAAGTAAAAATGGTTCGTACAGTGAGGGGAAAAGTGAAAACCGCCATTGCGATCATCTGCTCAGGGCAAAGAGACCCTACTCCCTCCCCGAGGCTGACAATCAATGTTGGTACTAATTACATATACATGCCTAAAATGCTGGATTGCAGAGTTAGCGGCGGCGATGGTGTAACGGTTAGCGTAACGGGCTGTTATACCCAAGTTCGCGGGTTCCGGATTTTTAAGGGCAAAAAATCCTTCGTACGCCTACCTTCGGAGGGGAAGTAAAGCCGGCTGTTCCATGTTTAGTAGCTTTACTGCATGTAAAAGATCCTCTAGCCTAAATGAAGCCTCTGAGCTCAATTCAAATCGCCTGTTTCTTCGCCCAATTAATACCTTCTTTCTCCCCTGGTAGGTGAAAGGAGCGTAACCAAATTTGCGTGGTCAGACGGAAGAGAAGGCCTCATATCTCGCCACGTAAAATACGGCATTCATTCATTCACATTAAAATAATGAAGGGAACATCCAAATATTGGCGATTAATATCAACACATTACGTTTTTATGCTATTTTTTAGCTATATATTGCTATTTTATGCTATTTATTAGCTATTTTATGCTATTTATTTAGACTATTTACATATCGGGAGCTTAGCACACACTAAACGGCTCGTACGTCGCATCTGCTATGAAAATGAAAGCGCTTCTTGGCGTGGGTATGAGTTCGAATAAACATTTATCACAAGACAAAAATATCCCTGGAAGAAAAATCAAAAAGGGAACGCTGTCGGATGTAGACTAAGAGGGCAGGGCCGCAAATAGAGATACGGACCCCCCGTGGCAACATATGACAATGTGAACATTTTAAATTCTCTAACCTAGTATTTCAAACTAAAGTTGTTTTGAAGGACCATTTTCTTAATAAAAAAGGGCGTTGATGTATTTTTATTGAACGGGCTCAGATGGCTCAGGGACTGAACAACTGTTGAGATTGCAGGTTGAGATTGTTGGTTGGTTATTAGTTATTCCGTCAACTATTGAAGTCATTAGTCCCGTAAGCTTAGTGCACATATTTCTCCTCGGGAGGTGGCGGTGATCTTTCCCTTGGGTTTCCTTCAACTAGGGATCACACACTAGCGGGGCATCGCCCCAGTCGGAACAAGCTCTAAGTTTCCAACCGGTCTCCAGTGTTGTAGTGTAGTGCATGTTAGTGTAAGTGTATGTGTTTAAGGGGTGACAATAGGACAAGGGAGAAGTAGGAAAGATAGCGCGAGGTCCGTGGCCCGTTTGTCAGGGTACTGCTCCGGCATTCGCCTGGAGTTTATCGGACAAAACAGGGAAAACTACCGACCAGAGCAGCCGGCCTCTTGAAATCTCCTCCAGACAATGACTGAATTCGACGTAGCTGACTAGTTAATGTCGAAAATATTGCCATTGCCGGGACTCGAGCCTAGGAACTCCCGATTAGAGGCACTGTAGTGACATCAGTTGATGCGATGAGCCACTTCTCCCGATTCCCACACAGTGGTCATAGGATTCGAGTCATAACGTTGATGAATTTTCGTCACTACATAGCTAGGTAGCTATATCGAATTTCGCCGCTCTCTGGAAGAGAAACCTAGCGACCGGTTGCTGTGATCGGTAGTTTTCCGTTGACTCTCGGATCAACACCAGATGAATGCCGAAACAGTTCCCAACCATCGGGGCACGGACCGCGCGCGATCTTCCTCATCCGATCTCCTCTTCTTCCCTTGCACACTCACTTTCAGTTTCATGCATACAATGACACACCTCATAGTATTTTGGGAGACCAGATGGGTGCTTTGGACGTGTCTCAAATGGAGCGGTGCCCCACTGGAGAGAGACCTGCAAGGGGAAATCCCCCGCAAGCCGACGAGTAGATCGGCGCCGGATCTCGTGTTCCCGCTGCGGATTAACATCGCCTCCTCCCTGGATGAAACAACCACTACACTTACTGAACTAACGATCTTAGCACTTGATGCGCCCTGCAACACAAAATAGTCAGCCACTTGAAGTGTGCTCCAGCCAGTGGCTGATTTGCAATTTTCGAGCCACCCCCAACCCAAGCTAAACTATTTTTGAGCAAATAGCTATTATATTTTTTACTGGCAACAATAATTTTTTAACATTGGAGATCATACCGTTTTTACTCAAAATTAATAGAATAATTAAATCATGTCTTCAAAGAATTTTTATTAAAATTTTAAATTTAAAAATTGATAACCATTGTTACGTAATATAATATCCTATTACATAATATATACATATACTACATATATATATATATATATATATATATATATATATATACATATATTACATAATATATACTATTACATAATATCTATTCGTCAAACTAGCTTCAATATAATTCAGCACTGTATTAATAATTAATAAAAACAGAACTGACTGAAAATGCTGTTTACGCGATTTTTTGTTCTCAAAATCAGAAATAAATATATTTAGAAAAGAAAGAGTGTCGTCAAAAGATAAAATCTCACAGCTTATGATTTTGACTGAACATTATTGTTAGTGAATTGAGGTTGCCTTGACCCATAATAGTTCGATACTAATTTTTAAACGTTTTAAGTTACTAAATGATAATTATCCAGTACAATTTGTAATCATGAAAGTTAAAAATTTCGAAAGACAATCTCAACGTATAACCTGACGATGAAACTACGTTTTTTCTGGAATACCCCAAACGATATAAGAAAAAAGACTATTTCAATCAGCCAATCAGAACGCTCTGGCGGATTTCGGTGTGACGGATTTTGTTTGCCCTCGACAACTTTAAAAAGTAATACATGATGTTTTAGAGTAAATCTGTTTTTAACTCCAATTGCCAATTATATATTTTTATATTTTCATAAAAGATTTTTAGAAAATTTGCAATTTTGTTTAATAAGTTTTAGGCCCCTTGGACTCTGAGGGCCGAAGCTATGGCTTATTTAGCTTAACGGTAAATCCGTCACTGGCGCCAGCGCTAATGAATGAACGCATGAATCGAATTCAAAGAATAATAATTGCCCAAATACACCCACGTGGTGGTGGAAGTGATTGAAAGGCGGCCAACGCCGGAAGCGAAGTCCTCAGCTCGTAGAGGGCGCCCGCGACCGCTGGCCCCGCGCCAAGCCAAGGCCTCCTGCCGAACCTCTCGTTCCGACGCGCGCGTAGGGCTGGTCAATTCCCTTGGCATCCGCGCGGCCCAAACCGCACCCGGCGCCCATCGACCTTGGGGCCGGCCCTAAGCATTAGGAGGACACGGCACGTTGCCTTGATTACGGAAAAAAAAAAAAAAAAAAAGTGTGGATGTGCGGCGAACCGAAATATGTTCTCCTTTTACTATTTTTACTCAACTACGTGTTTTTAAAGTGCAAGAGGTCATCAACGCCCTGTGTCACACGGGCGTTACGTTGACGCGCGATAAGTAACGCGTGTTGTAGATTAACACTGTATTTATGCGGAACGACCAAAGCGCTCGTGTACCGTTTCGCATAAAATACATTATTATTCTAGGAATTGCGTTACTTAACGCGCGGCGACGAAATACTTGTGTGCAGGGACCTTAAAGATCTCCACTTGAAGGATAGATGACATTACGAAATCTCTACCATTTATTTCAGAGGTTTATAACTCGTTCGAAAATATTTCAATGTTTGCGAACTCGAGCAACAAAATTAAGGAGAAATTTGCCTCCCTTATGACAAAATTTAAAAAGGTCACAAAGGCGTCCTGCAAAGTACTCCCCAAAATGAAAATTATCTTAAAGATCTCCGGGACAGCAACTATATGTTTCATATAATGTATTGACCAAGTTTCAGTTCAAAAACTTGTAATCTGACACAGGTATACTTACATCCATCCATCCATCTATCGACCTATCCATTTATTCTCCCATCTATGCAAATATATCGATTTCCGAGTACAAAATTGTGTGTATCTACTACAATCACATCCATTTTTGGAACAGCACTAAGAGTCCTTAATTAATTATAAGGTGTGTGCGAAGTTACAGCTTAAAAAAAATTAAATGCGGATTTTGTGATCGAAAATTTGAGATCGTATTCACGTAATTCCAATACGTTTCCTCTCTTGATCATCGGGAGGAATAATCTGGAGTATAATAATAATAATAATAATAATAATAATAATAATAATAATAATAGAAAGCTGTGTTAGGACAGGAGAAGAAAACTGGTGCGGGTCATCTCTACAAATGAAGACGAAATAGAATGCAGGATGAATTAAGGCACGGAAATAGGGAGAAATCCGAGAAATTCTCCTTCGATCTTCTTTTTCCAACATATTTCAAACTAAACGACTGGGATGTGAACCCTAGTACTTACACGTGAAATGCAAGCGTTCCTCCACAGGTTTCCAGACACGTTTCGATACAATAAAGAGCTAAATATCTTGCATCAAACATTGCCTACCGGCCGTTTAGCTCAGAACCAGCATTGCCGCTGCCGCTGCAGCGACACTGGTCCTCAGCGCCTAACGCTCGAGCTCCGAAGGAGGCGGATTTGCGACACTAGCTTGCCAGTTAGGTCGTATTCAGCCGCTGTTTGGAGGAGAATTCTAGCGGCCGGCTGCTCTGAATGGTAGCTTTCGGTGTTTTCCCGAATGCCGGAGCGGTACCCTAACAAACGGGCCAAGGACCGCGCGCGGTCTTTCCTACCTCTATCTTGTCCTATCGTCACCCCTTACTTACATATACACTTACATGCACTACACTACCACACACGGGATATCAGTCGGAAGCTTAGAGTTTGTTTTGACTGAGGCGTTCCCCATTGGGAAAGGTATCTGGAGGCAAAAATCCCCCGCAAGCCGACATGTGAGTCAGCGCCAGACGTCACCATTTAGAAGGGATTGATTACTGACATGGGAGCAGTTAGAGCAGTGTCTTCACAATTCGGTACTTCTTGCATATGTACAAAAGCGTTTGTGCACAGCCCCTTCGTCGACTTTACCGTTTTTTTGGTGGAGATTTCGCTGTGCCCTTCGCAGTCCGTGTAGCCCATAATATCAGTGTTAGCAGTGGAGCGCAGCGTAATCCTGGAGGCGGTGACGTCTCTCCCGCAATAGCCGGTGCTGGTGTTTTGGGTGAAGTGGCGCGCACAGCGGCTGGGTCTGGCGCGCTGCCCCCTACGGCTCTCAGTGAACCGAATACCAACTCTAGCCCGACAAAAAACAGCATGCTCAAAAATTGACTGATTGAAGCTGTTGGGTTTCCGGGTGTAACTACTATGCCAGTTATTCCCGTAAGTGCCGTGGATGTTATATTCCTGGATGTGGCAGTGATCCTACCTCGCTGCAATGGAGGTAAGCCGCCGACTTCCACGTCAGTTTGTTTGATTAGCGATTCCGGGTGCCATCAACTGCTAAGTTCATTAGTACCGTTTTATCGCGGAAGGTGGCGGAGATCCCGCGCAGACCTACCCGTCGGCTATCGGGGTTTTCCCTAATCAGGTATCTCCCACCAGCGGGGCTCCGCCCCAGTCCAAACAAGCTCTAAGCCCCGACCGGTCTCCACATGAGTGGTAGTGTAGTGCATGTTAGTGTCTGGTAAGGGGTGAAGATAGGACAAGGAAGAGGAAAGAAAGGTCGAGCGCGGATCGTAGCTCCGGCATCCACCTGGTGTTGATCGAAAAATAGAACACGGAAAACTACCATTCAGAGCAGTCGGCCAGTAGAATTCTCCTCCAGGTAGCTAATAAATTCAGACACATCGTCATCATAGAATTGCCATATTATATCTTACTTTTTCATCGAAAATGTTTTGGCATTATTGAAATTTAAAGTCAAATTTATAATGTATTAAAAGAGTTTTCAAATAAGACATTAAGGAATTTCTCTGTGAACAAAATTACAGCGTTTTATGAATCATTATTAGACATCTCCCTGTATTATTAGGCATCCCTCCTCATTATTAGTCAAACTTTCGAAGAGCTCTCCAGCGAAATTTTCTCACTCTAACAGCCGGTTGATGGGATAAGATTCTGGAGGGGCACAAACGTAGGGCCGACATGAATCTCTCGTGCTCTATTTTTTACTTAATTTTATTGCTTCACATTTACTTCTTTACTAATTTCTAGATGTTAACTTGACTACGTTTCTCTCTTCATATTTCCTTCCCATAATTCCCTCCGTAAGGGAACATGTAGCACCATTCAACTGTTTTCATATTTCGCTCGTAACCGTTCCAGGTAAGTTATGCAGTGAATATTAGGTTTCATATCCAAGGCAAATAACAAGCTACAATAAAATATATTTTCATCAAAAGTATCATCAGAGATCCGACTCACTATAAGCACATTAATATGACGTTACAGAATGATGAAAATCGAACAGAAACTGCTGAGCGAAATGCACAGCAGTCTCAGCAAAATGACATACGAAACATTTCTTAATCAATAGCTGCTTGGACCGGGAGAGATGGCTAAGGCCATCAACTGATGTCAAATACTGCAGGGCCACTGATCCGGAGGTCCTAGGGTCGACTTCCGATGGTCACAGGATTTTTTACACTAGCTAGTTTCTATTCAGTCAATGTCTGGAGGAGAATTCTAGCGGCGGGCTGCTCTGATCGGTAATTTTCCGTGGTTTCTCTGATCAACATCAGGCGAATATCGGAGCAGTATTCTAACAAAAGGGTCAAGAACCGCGCACCATGTTTTCTTCATCTTCCTTGTCCTCTCCTCATCCCTTAATTACACACACAATAACACGCACTACACTACCACAAATGCTGGGAGACCGGTCGGGAGTTTAGAGGTAGTACCGGTTGGGGTGGTGCCCTGCTGGTGGGAGAGTCCTGGTTGTAGAAAACCTCGCTAGTCGATAGTAGGTCGGCGACGGATCTCAACATCTAGAGGGGAAAGATCACCGCTATCTCCTGAAGAAATAAGAAGCAATACATTTACGAGACTAATGACCTTGGCAGTTGACTGGCCCGGAATCAATAACAATCAATTAATCATATAGCTACTTGAACGCCGCGTCTTAGGATGGCGGATTTCGGTCAAAACGTTCCACTTGCGCCAAGTCGTGGCATCTCCCAGACAGCCAAGTAGTTACTGACTCCGGCTGAGAAAGCATACGCTCTCATTTGTACATCTAATTGAGAAGAAAACGGTGGTGTATTTTTTATCACTTAAAATGACCCTCAATCTTGTTATAGTCGGAGGTGGCACAGGGTCTTTCTGACTGATGTAACTACGTGCCTCTGACCTGCAGGTTCCACGGTGCAAGTCTGGACGTTTGCAGGATCTTCTACTCTATCTAGATAACTGTGACGAATTCAGAAGCTGTCTGGAGGAGAATTTTGGGAGCCAGCTGCTCTAATCGGTAGTTTTCCTTGGATACAGCGATCAACACCAGGCGAATGCCTGATAAACTGGGCACGGACCGCGCGCGATATTTCCTTTTTGTTGACTGTAACAAACAAAATCGAATACTTACACTACATGCAGTAAATCGCACACGTCTGAACACCAGTCAGGCGCCTAGAGATTGTCACGGTTATGGAGGCGTGACAAAAAGGATGAGGGAAAACCCAGTAGGGCGACGTGTAGATCTGCTAGCTCACCACCACCTCTTATGATAGCACTCTCGGGACTAATGACCATAGCAGTTGACGCGCCCCGAAACACGTAATAATCAATCGTCTTACTTCAATGTTAAACTAATTTTGTCCGGTGCTATTTGTAGTTGCGAACACTGCGTCGGCTGGCGGCCGTTGCTTGTGTTGCTGCTGCTGCTGCTGGGCGAGTGCCAGCGCTGCACCCCATCACTCGCCCACGCCCAAGTCCATGCCATCGCCCTCGCCCACACCTTCACCTCTCCAACGCCTGCGCACTTGCCCCTATCCATGCCATCACCCGATCTCTCCCTCGCCCACACCCTCATCCTCGTCCTCGCCCACGCTCTCTCTCTTATCCTCATTCTCACCCACGGAAACGCCCTCAACCATGAAATCGCCCACGCTCACGACCTCATGCTCGTCCTCTCCCTCGCCGAAGGCCTCATCCTCATTCTCGCCCACACCCACGTCCTCATCCTCGTCCTCTCCCACGCTCTAGCCCTCATCCTCATTCTCAGCCACGAAAACGCCCTTAACCGTGCCATCGCCCACGCCCTCGCTCATCCTCGTCCTCTCCCTCGCCGATGCCCTCCTTCGCTCTCACCGTCGCCCACATTCTCGTCTTGGTTCATGCTCCCTCCCGCGCCGTCGCTCACGCCCTCGCCCTCCTTCCCTTGCGACCATACGCTCCTTCGCGTCCATGCCCACGCCCTCGTCCTCGCCCACGTCCTCACCCTCACGCGGGTCCGCGCCCCCGCCTGCGGCAACGCCCACGCCCACGCCCACGCCCACGCCCGCGGGCGCATCCGCTCCCGCGGGCGCATCAGCGCAGCGCCGCAAATAATTCACGATGCAGAGCAAATGACAGTGCAGCCAGTGTTTCACGCAGGAGGTTTTAACGGGCGTGTGCATAGGAAACTTAGTGGAGGTGGTATTTTTTATACTCTTAATAGACTTCAACAAGAACATACCAAACAGATTGGACAATATTTTTATAAAAGTTTAATACAATATTGAAGTAGAGGTCAGCAGGTATTATGTTTACAGTATACTTGTAGATTGATGTGAATATTATATTTATGATATAGATATAAAATGATATAAAAACCTAATTGTTCACTTCACTAGAGTATAATTCGTGTTATACATGCCATGACACAATTATAAATTGATGTTTAGTGAGTTTTTCATATTTTGTAATTGTCTGTCTTAAATATTTACCAAGCAGCTTCGCTCCATATATTTTGGACAATTTTATGTATTGTGTCTAACATTTCTGCAGCGTTTTATCTGCGGAATCATTAATTGACATTCTACGATACACTCCAGTATTTAATAAATAAAAATTCAAGTACTATTTTAAAAGACGTAATTCCAAAAACAATTTATTGTTTTTACAACAAATTATTCTTTAAACAATAACTCTCATTGATTCTAAGTTCTCTAGTGCATCCAATGCACATTTCTGGGTTTAATATTTCTTTATACATTTTTTCAGTAATGCATGTTAAAATATTTTCTCCGAAAGTTAACACTATAATTTAAAATATTTAATTAATTTATGATACATGTTATGCTTAATTTATTAATAAATAACATGTTATTTATTAATAAATTGTTAATTTTTATAAAAACAAAAAAATATATAATTGACGTGATAATAAAACATGCATTTGTAGACAAGAAATTAATAAGGGATTTAATTTTTTTTAAATGTATGTTCAGTTTTATAAGCAATATTTTAATGTTCATTTTTATTTTGGTACAAAAACTATTTTTACTGTTATAATTAGTGCATTTAGTTACAATTGGTGTAGTTTTTATTGACCCTTCGTTTACTTTGTGGGTACAATATGTACCACCTGTTACATAGTTGGTACAATATGTACCACTTATGTAACACCATGTACTTTTTTAAAGTTATTGATAGTTTTAAAGTATAATTCAGACAGTTAATGTATTTTTCCGTGTAGATTTCATTAGTAATTAGAAACAAATAGCAGATTTTTTCACTTATTTAATACCTACTAAATACTTCAAAATGTATCCTCAGGCAAATAGAAAACATGTACCAGTAAATATTTACAGAAGATATTGGTCTCTATTTTAACCCTATGAGAACTACAAGTATTATGAAAATGTTCAACACAATTGTTTAAATCCCTCCCCCCGCTCATTAAAGGATTCGGGATCTGAAGAGACTGTTATCTTCAAGAAAAATTTGCTAAAAACTACATCCTCAATCTATAAATCATAATCTTATAATATTAAAAATAAGTATTTATTTTGAAAACAAATAGTGGGCCCAAAATTTACGCAGTCAGTAAGATATGAGAAATATTTAGCTTTGAAACGAAGGGTTAATCTAAAGCAGTGATTTCCAAACTTATGAAGCTTGTGAGGAACCATACCGTTTTCAATTTACTGTGAGCTACTAAGAAACCAAAACAGAATTTTTTTCAAACCTTAACATTTGTTTATTGTCTATAAACATACATTTATATCAAATATGAAGCAAATTTTAGAAGAACTGTATACAAGAAAAATAAACTGAAGCGAAACTGCACATAACAAAAAAATTGAAGTAGAATTTGTCATTCCCTTTTCCCCACTGGTGCACTTGCACGTGCTCAGTAACACGCGCGCGCGCGCACACACACACACACTTGTCCTTTACTTGGGTAAAGAAGTAATAGGGTTTCCCTTTCCGAAAGAAAGTAATAAGTTTTTTACCTTTTGCTTGAACTCGCCATCATCTACTATCTAGCTTAGAAATAATGGGTAAATTACTGCGCGGCAGTATGCAAGAAACTGTTTTCGCGAGTCATGTGTCTAAGTTCATGTGTTTTCGCGAGTCATGTGTCTAAGTTCATGTGTTTTCGCGAGTCATGTGTCTACGTTCCGTAGAACAAGTCGAGGTTAGCCAACCTTGAGCATGACCTGTGATCTACCCAAAATTGCGTGGTTTGGCGATTACTGATCTAAATGATTATTTTTTACGTAAGAGGATTTCAACACAATTTTTTGCTTGGTACACAGGCGGCTCTAGTTGTTGAGTTCCTCGTGTTTCCGGAATTCAGCATTTGAGGTGCGGAGAGAGAGAGAAGGGGAGGAGAGTGGCGCTCTCCAGAGAGGAGTTGTCGGTGTCTCGTGAATAGGTCGTTCCGATTTCCGCCACCTGTATGACGGGCGGGTCCCTGCCTGTTCAAGGTCCTTCCGCATTACGCCCTCTGTATCCACTGGCCCAATCGCTCCCTCCCTTCTCTTCGGCCACCGGCAGCATTACCGTTTTGACTCTGCATGTACTAGACCGGCTTTGATGGTATGCTGGAAATCATGCCGCGCTAATGATCCCACATTCGCAGTTCAAACCCAATCAAAGTCGACTGGTGATTTTTTGAGGTGCCAAAAGTCGACGCCATGTATGCGGACGCTTGTCGGCATGTAAAAGGGATCCCAGCCGATCCTCGCCAAATTAAATCTTCGAGCAATTTACCACCAATCAGAGTTTCGAATTGAATTATTGGATAAGAATGCGGATATTGTATCTTGTCCTGCGATATATGGTATTCAAATCAAATGTCAAAATTCGCGCACTAGCGCCCCTAGGGAAAGCAATGGCAAACTACCCCAGGTATAGTTGCTCAGGATAAGTCTCACAAAAAGGCGCTAGGGGCTATTGGAGACTAGACTACGTCTAATCAGTGTATGGCACTAAAAGAAAAAGTGGTAAGGTCTTTTTTATTTTTGCGGGTTTGTGTCGTGCGGGTAACCAGGTTCATTTTATGCGGTTATAGTATCACGGGACGGGGAGCGGTAGCTCAGTGTATCAACTGATGCCACTGCAGCGCCTCTGACCGGGAGGTCCTAGGTTCGAGTCCTGACGGCGGCAGGATTTTCGACACTAGCTTTTCAGCTAGGTCGAATTCAGTCGCTGTCTGGAGGATAATTCTAGCGACCGGCTGCTCTGATCGGTAGTTTTCCATGGTTTCTCCGTTCAACACCCGGCGAATGCCGGAGCAGTACCCTACCAAACGGGCCACGGACCTCGCGCGATCTTTCCTTCCTCTTTCTTGTCCTATCCTCTCCCCTTACACACACACTTACTCTAACATGCACTACACTACTACATATTCCGGGAGACCGGTCGGGAGCTTAGAGCTTGTACCGACTGGGGCGGTACCCTGCTGGTGGGAGAGTCCTGGTTGGGGGAAACCTCACTATCCGACGGTAGGTCGGCGCCGGATCTCGCCATCCAGTGTGGGGAAATCACCGTCATCTCCCGAGAAACAAACATGCACTACACTCAATGACCAAAGCAGTTGACGCGCCCGGAAACAGGAAAACAATCAATCAATCAAAGTATCACGGGTGAACTTTCTACTGCACGACATATTTACTCCACGACAATTACAATTGACTCTACGACATATCACTTTCTAGAGAAGATTTACTCCACGACATATAAGTCAAACTCGCCCTTCTGCAAATTGTTACCCACATCATTCGCGAACCCGTTTCATGCACGAAAAAGTTTCACAGTTTCATTTGCGTAACCGTTTCATTCGTATGCCCTATTCATTCACGTACTCGATTCAGTCGCGCTCCCAATTTATTCGCGAACCCGATTCATTCAGAAATCCGGCCAGTCGGTTGCGAACCACCGTCCGGTACGGATCGGAGGAGTGCAGCGAGTTTTTGACAAGTTTAGGTTAAGTGAACAATCTTGTTTTACTTGCAAACTGTTTTTAAGTGAGTGTCTCAATCAATAACTGAACTGTAAAGTTTACACGTAGCGGGGGAAGTTAATCAGCCTTCCACAAATTTTCTCAGAAAATGGATACTCCTAGTGAAATGAAAACCTACAAGATGCCATCAGAGAATCAGCAGAAATCGTATGCCTATGTGTTACAGAACCACATGTATCCAAAAACAGAAAGTGCTATAATTATTGATTCTGTTGAAGGATTAAATGTTCATGAATATACTGTAGCGATCGGACACAGGAGGGGGCCGTGATTGAATGAAGTTTTGACGTAAATTTCATGATCTCAGAAACTCCTATGCGAAAATATCTTCCGAAAGAAGATAAGCAAGTGTTTTAATAGTGAAGATCAACGAATGGTGAATATACACCAAGAGATTTAATTAGATCTTCTCTGTTCGCTCCGAAAAGCCGCGCTGAACACAGCTGGAACCTCAGCTCTCTCACCGCCAGTTCCACGCTAACAGCGGTACCTCGTTAGCTCTGTCGGCGTCTATTCAGCACTGAGTAAATTGCGAGTGCTAGTGAAGTGATTACAGTGATTTAAAAGTAACTATAACAGTCTATCTAGCAGTGAAAATAGATAATAGTGATTTAACGTGCTCTGACCTCGGACAGAGCATCATCGCAGCGATGCAGGCCGTGAACAACACCACGCCCGACCCAATGCAACAACAATCATTAGAGTTTCAACAACGACTCATCATAGATCAACAACATCAGCAAATACAGGCGCAGCAGCATCAACTTCAGGAACAGCACCAACAACTGTTACAATTGCAATAGCAACTACAGGACCTTCAAACGCAAGTACAAAACAGCCACAGCAACCACCCTTGCAACACAGTGCACCTGCGCCAACAGAACAAACTGATCCCAAAAGACAAAAAATCGATTCTGTTTCTCGTTATGCTATCCCTACTTCAAACAGCTTCGAAGTATTAAACAACGAAACGGAAGAAGACGAACACAGCAGTTCCGCGGAAAAAGTTATTAAAATTCCTCCCATAATCATTCACAAAGCCGAAAATTTTCAACTGTTAATAAATGACATTAAAAATGTAGTTAAAGAAGATTTCACAACGAAACTAGAGGCAGACAAAGTGAAAATTAAACTTAATTCAGTAGACGATTTCAGAGATTTACGTAAATTTTGCAATGAGAACAGCATAGAATATCACACGTTTCGTGACCCAAGCTTAAAAACATTTTCAATCGTAATAAAGGATAGTCATACTTGCTATAGTGAAACAGAAATCTTCCAAGAACTAGTGAAAAAATACCCAGTGATAAAAGTTACCCGCCTTCACGGAAAAGACAGACAACCTTTAACAACATGTGCTGTAGATTTAAAGGACAATAGCAAGGGAATTCTATCATTAGGTAGGTTCATTTATAGTGTTATTAGAGTGTTTCCTAGATTCAACGATAAATTTCCAATTCAATGTAAAAATTGTCAGAGGTTCGATCACACTCAAGCTAACTGTGAACGCCCCCCACGATGCGTTAGATGTTTGGGTAACCACCACTATTCTACATGTACGGAATCCAAAACGGAAACAACTCCGAAATGCGTAAACTGTAAAAAAGAGCACACAGCCAATTGGAAAGGATGTGAAGTTTATCAGAAACTTCTAAAAAACCAACCAGAGCGATATAACCAAAGACAACAGACATTCAAACGCGGAGACAAATAACTTCTATAATGACCAAAAACAATTCCCTCGAGATCATCCTCAAGAGACTAACCCAACGCAACTTCCTCCCAATAATCCATGGTTCACGAATCATCAAAGACTTAATTTCCCAGACCCCCCGCAAATGAATTCCAATCTCCAACCACATCAAGGGCAGTTGATATCAGCAATTATTAACCAAGTAGTAAACACACTCATTCCACAAATTCAAATATTAGTAAAATCAGCCCTCGAAAATGGACGTAAATAAAAATCCAGGAACAAACATTCTCAACTGGAACGGGATCGGAATAAAAAGGCAAGAAAATCAATTGCGATACTTTATAAAGAGCCACGAAATAAAAATAGCTTGTATTACAGAAACTCACCTGTTACCCCAAATCAAATTTTCAATACCAGGCTTTAATATATACCGAAACGATCGTCTCTCGGCGACGGCCGCAGGAGGAGTAGCCATATTAGTGCGCAAAGACATAAAACACTCATTAATTAACAAACAGTCCCACGAATAACAACTTAGAAACTATAGCAATAAACACCAAAATAAATAACAAAGACACAATCATAATAGCGGCTTATAAACCTCCTAATAAATTATTTCCTAGAAAAATATACACAGAAATTTTTGGAAACAAAAATAATGTAATGTTAATAGGCGACCTTAATAGCAAACACAGCGCTTGGGGATGCAATACTACAACCCCTCTAGGGGAAAAAATTCTAAATGTAACTACCGTCCTTCATTTATGTATTCTGGCTCCAATAGAACCCACTCATTACCCTTACAATAATAATATAATTCCGGACATGTTGGATATCCTCATCACAAAAAATATTGATTTCCCGATAAATCAAAAAGTATTTCTTGAACTCGATTCGGATCACAATCCAGTAATCATATCACTTCATCCTCTCTATCTATTTTCTTTTTATAATCAGCAAAAAGGTAGAATTAACTGGCTTAAATTCAGGGAAAATTTAAAAATCAGCTACAGGCATCCACAGAACATTCAATCCGCTGATGATCTAGACAATAAAGTCAAACGATTAGTCAAAAACATTCAAGGATCTCTCAAAAATTCCACCACTTATCCCAAAAGAATAAACTTGATAGATAAGCAACTAATTCCAACAAAAATTATAAATCTAATTAAAAGTAAACACAATTTAAGACGATACTGGCAAAAGACACGACGTCCGGACCTAAAAAGAAAATTAAACAAACTGACGAGACTGGTTAAAACAAAACTAGACCAACATAGATATGCAAGCTTCCATAATTTTCTAAAAGAAGTTCACCCATCATCTAGGCATATGTGGTCCACCATACAGAGAATAAAGAGACAAAAACAAGAATTTCCACTACTTAAACTAGGTTCGAAAGTGGCAAATTCCAATTTAGAGAAAACTTCTCTTATTGCTGACTACCTCGAAAAATCGTTCAACTCAAACCCAGTCGAGAACGAACATTTTAATAACCAAGTTGAGGAATTTAATCAGCATCCACTATACACAGCACCAGTTAATATAAAATATATATCCCCATCAGAAGTTAAACGAGAAATTAAAAATTCAAAAACTAAGAAATCAGCAGGATACGATTTTATTTCGAATAAAGTTCTAAAATAATTAAATAATAACCAGATAGCAGGCATTACAGGCATTCAATGCAGCACTCAGACTAGGTCACTTTCCCAACGACTGGAAAATTGCAACGGTGCTGCCCTTCCGCAAGCCAGGAAAAAATCCAAAATATCCAGAAAACTATAGACCAATAAGCCTGCTCCCCTCATTGTCAAAAATATTAGAGAAACTGATATTAAAACGATTAACACAATTTCTAACAAACACACACGTAATCCCAGATACACAATTTGGTTTCCAACCTAACCACTCCACAATACATCAAATATTACGACTAACCGAATACATAGCGCAAGGATTCCATACAAAACAACACACTATCGCAATATTTCTGGATATAACTAAAGCCTTCGACAAAATATGGCATCAAGGCCTTCTTTACAAATTAAGACAAATAGACACTCCAGTCTACTTATACAAAATTCTTAAAAGTTTTTTAAATCAAAGGAAGTTCCAAGTCAAAATTAACAATGCCATATCACCTTTACGTCAGATTTCTGCAGGACTGCCTCAAGGTTCCCCATTGTCCCCAGTATTATTCAATTTATATATATCTGATTATCCATACCTACTAGATTCGCAAATTGCGCTTTACGCTGATGACACTGTACTATTTTCAAAGCATGGGGAGATTACAACAGCTAGGAATAACTTACAAGACGACCTCGACATATTCAATAAATGGGCAAAAAATTGGAGAATTAAAATAAATCCAGATAAAACGCAGGCAAAAATTTTCACCCTAAGATACCCCATTACCCCTCCCCAGTTAATTATGCACAACGAAAATATTCCCTGGGTACCAAGTAAAACAGCCGTCAAGTATCTAGGAATGCAATTGGACACAAAACTAAACTGGAAAACACACATCCACACAACAGGAACAAAAACACAAACACAAATATCCCAACTTTACGCACTAATTAACAAAAAATCTTCCCTTAAAATAGATACCGGAATAATAATTTACAAATCAATAATTAGACCAACAATGACGTACGCTTGCCCCATATGGGGAAATGCAGCAAAATCTAACATAAACATACTGGAAACTATACAAAATAAAGTTCTAAGAATTATCATTAAAGTCCCATGGTTTATTTCAAACAAGCAAATCCACCATGAACTGCAAATTCCCACAATAAAAGAAGACATTTCCAAACTGTCCGAAGATTTCTTTTCATCACTCTCCATATCTCCCAGCGCCTCCATATTCAACCTTGGACGCACAGCAGAACCGAACTTACGTATAAATTCACGCTTCCCTAAAGACAAATTTCGACCACCATAAATCAGCAAGAAATTGGCCTCATAATATATCCTTCATTGAATAATCATATCAACGATATTTCTCTGTAATTTTAATTCTCTTTCAAAAGTAATGAAAATTTTTTCAAAAACATTGAACGCACCCATTCAGGGCACCCACAGTTAGGAAATAAACCAAATGGTATGTATGTTTCATTCACAACCCTGAAAAACATGTATGTTGAACAGGAAGAAAATAAATTTTAAAAAAAGCGATTGGACAAATAGTTGGACCTGAAAATATACGGTATGTATCTCGTATTTCTCAAGGTAGGATATGTTTCTACCTCGCCAATCCTAGTATTGCAGATAAAGTTACTGAAGAAGGCTGCAATAAAATAAAAATTAAAAATCATTATTTGGAAATAAGGCCTTTGATCACAAAGACTAAAAGAGTCATCTTTTCAAATGTTTGTCCAATTATACCTAACTATGTACTTATTGAAAAACTCAAAGAATTCAATATTAACACCAGTGCAACTATTACCTACATAAAAGCTGGTATCCTGGTTATCAACACATCTTGTACAGGTTATGGAACAGGAGAACAATGTGACTGATGCTAGTAAGAGCAAGAGAAGTAAACAATAGGATAATACGGAAGTGGAAAAGGATGCTCCTGCTAGTGTTGAAGAAATCATTGAACAAAGTGGTGCTAATTTTAACTCACCTAGTGTTTCCCATACAAAAGTGAAAAGTGTGGATAAGAAGCTACAACCAAGGAAGGATACAGCCAGAACACAGGATACGGACAAAGGAAAGAGTTTGCATTCAACAAATAATTCCAGCATCTCAGACAGCAATGAAATTGCAGAACGATCTCAGAGTATTAAAAAGAAAGTGAAAATTTCATCAGTACCTGAAGATCTTGTGTAACACATCAGTGAAATACAAAATCAAATTTCAGATACATTAATTTCTATTTTTCCCATCCCAATGGAAAGTGCTATTGACTTCATTGTTAAATCATATGAACATCCATACAATGACATTCCTATGCTAGCTAAAAAATGTACAGATAATACTCCTGGACAGGCTGTCATGTTACAAGAGATACACAGACATATAAATAAGAAAAATGTAAAAAGGAGAATAACTACTATTATGAAAAAATGAGTAAACAATGAACAAGAATCAGAAGTGTCAACTGAGGAATTGGGAAACAAAATCTAGCTATGATCAGAAGTCCAAGACAACATAAATTCACAAGCTGTGATTTAAGGTTATTATTTTGGAATACTAGAAGCATCCTCAGAAGAACAGAGGAACTGCAGAAGACCTTAGAAAATATGGACATTGTTATTTGTGTTGAAACTTGGCTTACAGAAAACAGAAGTGAAAGTAATATTGATTTTCCAGGATTTGTAATAAACAGAAAAGATAGGGTTCAGCAAAGAGGTGGAGGAATCATTTTTATTGTGAGGAAAAATATAGCTTTTGTAGAGATTAAAGATCTAAAATATCCACACAGTATGTGTGAACTAGGTAGAATTAAAATTTCTAATGTGAAAGAAAACTTGAATATCATTGCTGGTTACAAGCCTCAAAAATTTAATATAAGTCAGGAAGATTGGGACTCAATAATGGGAAATGCTTATCCAAACAGTAAAACTATAATTATGGGGGACTTTAATGCTCACAATCAGCTATGGAACTGTCGCCTTAACAAAGCAGATGGAAACCTGTTGAATAACAGTGTTAACACACATAATCTGTTTCTGCATAATTCCAGTTCCTATACTCAAGTGGACTTTACTACAGGTGCTAAATCAAACATTGATTTAGTTTTTTCTACTACTGATATTGCACACCTAATTCAAGTGAAAGTAGAAAATTAAACTTAGGGATCAGACCATTTCCCAGTATATACAAATGTAAATGTATAATGTAATATAAATGTTGTATAAATGTAAATGTGGAAAAAAATACTATCACAAGAAAACATTTAAAATAAACACAAAGAAAACAGACTGGGAGAAAGTGAGGAATCATCTTCAAGATAACTATTATCAATTTGGAATGCCAGAATATGTTAATTCCCCTGGTACTGGTAAATATGATATCTTTGTAGACATTGTGACAAAAGCAGTTCAGGACAATACTCCTGTGGTTAAAAAAAGAACAGTTCGAAATAATCAAAATCCTGTGCCTTGGTGGGATGCAGAGTGTGATAAAATGAAAAGATTAAGAAAGGCAGCATATAGAAAATGGGAAATCACCAAAGAATTAAAAGATCTTATTGAATATAAAAGAAATGTAGCTTGTGCTAAAAAACTATTTAAATGGAAAAAATTGAAAGTTTCAGAAATTTTGCAAAATCAATTAATTCTAGTCTAACATATACATGGAGTAAGGCAAAAATATTCAAAAATAAATGGATAAAAATTAAGACTAATAATGTACATGAAAATTTATAGCAAGAAAAAAAAGTGGATAGTGCTTTATCAAAAATATGCCCATCTTAGGTTCCTACTAATCCCAGTATGCTGCCTATATGTCAAAATACTCCCTTTCTAGATAATCCCTTCAACTTCGTGGAATTCAGCAGAGCTATGAAAACAAGGAATAAGAACTCTGCTCCTGGTATTGATGGTATTAATTATGAATTATTAACTAACTACATGGTAATTATCATATTATTCTATTAGATATATTTAATAGAATGTATGTAGAAGAAAAATACCCAAACAGTTGGAAGGAAATATATGTTCATTTCATTGAGAAGCCAAATAGTAGCAATCTAAGACCCTTGGCTCTTACCTCATGCGTTTGTAAATTATTTGACAAAATGGTAACTGAAAGGTTAAAGTGGTGGTTAGAAAAAAATAATATAATAACAAAGAATCAAACTGGGTTCAGACAAGGTTTGTCTTGTGCTGATACTACCCTGAATTTATGTGTTGAAGATGCTATTATGCATAAAGAAGATGTTCTTGCTGCTTTTTTAGATGTAAGTGAAACATTTGACAATATTAATAGTGACTTACTTATGGAAAAGTTAGCTTAAATAGGATGTCCTGAACGTATGATAATGTTTTATAAATTTTTGACCAGTAAGAGGTATTTATACGCTAACGTGATGGGGAGTGAAGTTCGTAATGTTTATAAAGGTGTGGCTCAAGGAGGAGTGTCAATTCCAACTTTATTCACATTGTACATATCTAAAATAATGAATGATCTTCCAGAGTGTATTAAAGTATCTCAATTTGCTGATGATATAGCTTTATATATGAAAACTAAAAGACCAAGTAGTGATAAACAAATAATGGATAATGCAATTGAAACTATAAAAAAGAACTACTAAGGTTAGGGCTTGAGCCTTCACATCACAAAACTGGTTTTATACAGTTTAATCAAAGAAACATACTCCCAGGGGAAATTGATATCAATGTAGGAGGCTCCAGAATAAAATCTTCTGAATCTATTCGGTTTCTAGGTCTAATATTTGATTTCAGAAAAACGTTTATGCCACATATAAGGTATTTACAAGAAAAATGTTGTAGAGCAATGAATATCATTAAATTTCTCAGAGGTACATGGTGGGGAGCTGAGCCTTTTACATTATTACATTTTTATAAGAGCTATGTGAGATCTATAATAGACTATGGCTGTTTTGTTTATTACCCTAAACAAAAACATTTAAAGGACAAATTAGAAAGGTTACAGTACACAGCGATTAGATTAGCTCTAGGATACAGGAATAGCACTCCCACTAATGTACTTCTGGCTGAATCCAAATTAATGAGAATTGAGGATTGTGTAAAATTTTTATGTAATAAATTCTTAATAAAAAGCATTACTCACAAAAATTCTGTAACTTATGAAGGAATTCAAAACTATTTTAAAAGTATTACAATTTATCACAGGATAAAAGTCTATGTATTACAGAATTGTATGAAAAACATTATATGTTTAGATAAAATAGTTGTAGCTGATCAAAATTTTCCATTATACAAGTTTAATTATGACACATTAATGTACCATGTATTCACGGTTAAAGAATATGGAGAATTGTTAGTGGATGCAAAGAATCCTAATGAATTGTTCCAAAAATCAATACTTAATTCACAAGCTAAGTCCATTTACACTGATGGAAGTAAAGTCAAGGATGCCAAAGCAGTTGGAACTGCATGTATCTGTCCTGATATCAATGTTCAAGTAATTAGAAGTCTGCATCCATATGCATCAATTTTCACGGCTGAATGTATAGCTATCAGAGATGCAATGGACATAGCTTTAAAGCACAAGGACAGAGATGTTGATATTTACACTGATTCCATTAGTGTGTTATTAATATTAGAAAAAAAGACAGTAAATATAATAACTAATTATTATTTACTAGATATTAAAAATAAGTTAAAGGAATTTCATGCTGACAATAACTTTAAAGTTAATATTATTTGGATACCTGCGCACAAAGGGATTAATGGAAATTAAATGGCTGACTTGCTGGCAAAAACTGCTTCAACTAAGATACCGTCAAATTTAAAAATACCTTATACCGATTTGCATTATATTTTTAAGAGCAGTGCTATGAAGGAAACGGTTAATAGTATTAAGCAAGCCGCTAACATCAAAGGCAAGGAATACTTTGCGTCATTTTATAAAGAAGCAGACAGACCTTGGTTTCATGAAAAATCCATTGAGAGAGATTTTGCTTCAATGGTGAACCGATGTAGAGTTGGCCATTACAGTCTAAACTCTTCATTATTTAGAGTTAAATTGATATCTGATGTAACACGTCATTGTGGTTACAATAATCAGGATCTTAATCATGTAATATGGCAATGTTCAATATATAAACAGGAAAGGGAATACCTAATCAAAAGATTGAATAAGATATTTTTACCCCTAGATGTCAAAATATTCCTTGCACAACCCAATAGCACAGGTATGAAATACATTTATGCATTTCTGTCATCATGTAAAATAAAAGTATAAGATAGATATATGGAATTGTTGAAACAGAGAAATTTACTGAACGTAAAAGTTGAAATGTAATGTTAAATGCAAATCAATGTTATGAATAAAAATTGAAGCAATGTATATTGTAAAAATTTAAGCAAAGCAAATAACGTCCTTAAGGAGGTTGAAAAGTTTTCAATAAATAAAAAAAATCAGGAATCCGTTTTATTCAGATACTACTTTGAATAAAACCCTTTTGAATAATTGAATTCGGATACCGTGGTTCACGAGAGAGATTCCGTGGGCCTTCCTCGTATGTTTGCCAACCCGTATGTTTGAGTACCCATTTGTGAGATTTTCCATCACAGTTCTTTGGAAAAAAAGATATTTTCTTTGTCTTCCCTGCATGCACAATATCTGAAATGTTCTATCTCAGATTCGTATATAAAATTGTCTTTCGCAATTTGTAACGCATGGATAGTTAATTTCTTGCCTTGGGAACCACTCTGAGTTGTTTGCCTGACGAGGAATGTTATTTTATTTTGTTATTTATTTATTTATTTATTTATTTTACGTCAAAAAAACAGTTAAAAACTGCGTATGACGTGCTATGGGGAAAAGTGAATTGTGTGCACATTTTCAAAATTCTGTGATCCCTACACTAAGTCATATACTACTTAAATTTTGAATTTTTGAAAGGGAGAAAAAAAAACTCCCATGTAATAAAATCTATTTTCAAGGATAAACAAGCAATAAATTTTGAATTTTGAAAGGGAGAAAAAAAAAAAAAACTCCCATGTAATAAAATCTATTTTCAAGGATAAATAAGCAATAAATTTTGAATTTTGAAAGGGAGAAAAAAAAACAAAAAACTCCCATGTAATAAAATCTATTTTCAAGGATAAATAAGCAATAAAATTTGGCTCTTATTACTTCCTGCCGCGACAACATGGAAACGATAATTTGAATAATTGTATTTCCCACTGAATTCTAGAAGACGTGCACAGAAAATGAAGTTACATTTATGTCCAGAAGCAAAACAAGGGGCCATCTCAGCATTTGCTCAATGGATCAGGGAAACTGGACGAAAAACCTGATCGAGATGGGGGTCATTGACCCGGAAGCTGTAGTACAATAGTTGTTACAGGTTGTTTATACTCATTTATACAGTCCAAATGGTAAATAATGCATTATGTATCATTGTTAAAATTAATGTTACTTTTCTTGTGATGCTCAGTATAGTCTCTAATTGTATAGAAACAGTTATGCAGCAGAAACGATTTCACTTGGGATTTAAACTTTTCTATTGAATTTAATCGTTTAATGTCATCTGGCAAAGTGTTGTAAAATAATGTACATGTATTGTATGTGAATTTTTTGTAATGAGCTGTTGATACTGTCACCTGATGGATATGATTTCTACGTCGAGTGTTATAGTAATAGACTTCGTATAGAGATATACTCTATAGGTAAGGACCATTAGATCTTCTTTGTCTTTATTCTACGCATCGTGGAAATGCTTGCTCCATTGTACGCAGAATCTGAATCGAAAGCATTACAATCAAAGCGTACATCAAAACCTTGTTCTCCTTTTAATTCATAGCTTTTTTCATAGCTTTCTCGATAATTTTTGCGCCACTACTATACGCCCTGTTAACTTTCCCAGGAGCCTGAGAAGCGTGTTGTGAAGGACATGCGCCTGCATCAGCCATTTCTTAGGTATAATCGAGAAAAAAGAAAGAATTTCTCGTCTTTGAAAGCAACTAGCTTAGGTTTCTCGCCAACTAAGTGTATATGTTTGGAATGTTGTCATCAGTGCCCACTGCTAAATTTTGCCTTCAACTGTTTATGGCTGAAGGGGGGGGGGCATCAGTCAAGAAAAGTATCGCGGTTATTATCACGGCTGCTCGTTCCATTTCAGTTCTATTCTCTTAATGAAGCGATGGTTATGAAAGTGACCTAGCTTCCCTTTCCTTCCCTTCCTGAAAGAATATCTAGTATGGTCGAATATCAATGTCAGAAGTACGGGTAATTGACTTGTCCCCATCACCATCGCCAGAATTTGGAATGCGTCTGGAATCGGAGCCTAGCGCTCTCACAAAACCCATTGCCTAAAGTTTTTCTTCATTTAAGTGAAGAACTGTCAGAAAAGTGAGCTTTTCGACTTCCTAAAACAGAATAAGTCATGGATATCCAGATGACATACTAAATCTACCCAAAAAAAATCGATGTCCGTAACCGGTAGGCAATTATTGAGAGCAATATAACTCATAATGATTTAACCGTTTATTTTTAACCAAGAAAATGAAATAGTAATAGTTTAAATGCACTTAAAAATATCGTAAATATTTTAAAAAGACAAAATAAAGCTTAGCGAGAAAGTTTCATTTTTCATAATCCGTGAATATATTTGTACTAAAAACCTTTCATAAACATTCCATACAAGTCACTTTCCTGAACATCCGATGTCTTGTACCAACAGACCAGTTTTGTAAAATAAATGTTCCCCTAATTAGAAACCATACCTCTAAAACACCACTTTTTTCTCGAAATCAACACTGATTGCTTTACTAAGTCGCATATAGATGCTGAATTGCATTCAATCTCTGCATTAGATTCCTGCATTTAGTTGCAGCAATTAAGTCGCTGCATTTAGTTGCATTTACTCGCTGTATTGCATTTCGTCCCTATCGTATTTAATAGCTGCATTTAAACATTTAATCGCAGCATTATCGTCTCTGCATTTAGTTCATTTGGTCACTACATTTAGTATCTGTATCGCATTTAGTCCCTGCATTTAATCCCTGTAATACATTTAGTCTGTACATTGCATATACCCTCGTTTTCACATTTAGTCGTCGTATCGCATTTAGCCTCTTTATCGCATGTTGTCGCTGTATTGCATTTATTATTCGCAGTGCATCTAGCCTCTTTATCGCATTTAGCATCTCTATTGGATTTAGTCTTTGCATTACATTTAGCCTCTTAATTGCATTAAGTCCTGGTATTAAATCTAGTCTACCGCATGATTTAGTAAGTGTGTCGCTTTTAGTGTCGGGTTCCCGCGCTTTGCAAAGTGTGTGTGCGTGCGCAGGCGCGTCAAGTGGCGGGACACGCTGCCGCGCACCT
>BLKR01010056.1:0-71649 GCA_011170035.1 Teleogryllus occipitalis
ACTCTCTGAATATGAATCAGTGAAATTGTCGCTGATTCAATCAGTGAGAGCAAAGTCACTGATATCTTCAGTCGAAATGTGTAGTTTTGCTGACAATCAGTGAATACGTGAACCTTTTCAAAATGACCGCCAGCATTTCATTGGTTGTCAGTTGGCCGCGCCACTATACCCAGAGAGTATACTAATGACTATGCCGACTGATCCAGGCATTCACGTGCTGTGTTGTGAATGTATGCAAAATCGCACGGCGGAGCCAGTGGAATAGAGGTTTCCTGCGAGGAAACTGACCTGTGTCTGAAGATTGTTTTAATTGCATTAGGTAAGTAGTTTTCGCTTTTCTGTGACTCGTCTTGTTGATAACTGTGAGACGTTTTATTTTATGAGCATTTGTCCATACTAAGAAATAGGTTATGAAAACGTTGTTAATATCACGTATTTGTTTTTGTTATAAAATTGGAAACTTCTTATGTAACTTAAGAGTTTTAATGTAACTGTTTGGTGATACAGTGTGAAATATCTGACGTGCAATGGATAATTTCGTTTATGAAATTTGTAAAAAGTCCAAAATGCTCTCGATTACACCACAGCAGAGCCGGGCATGCCAGCAAACTAATAACTCAGTCTTTGGTTTTTCCAATTTAGTTTGACACCAGTCCAGGAGTGGAGTTTTGAAGAAGTGTAAGAGAAAGTGCTGGAGCTAACTGGGGACTCTAACAATGTGAATATTTTGAAAGGTATTTTAATTTGCCAAAGACGGCTGTAATACTGATTTATTTTGATCAGTGTTCCTTGCTTTCCTTAGTCACTAAACACATTATATTTTACTCATTTACATGGCAAGGCTAGTTTGACAGAGGAGTGGGAGTGCAGAAGGTACATCAAAGCCATTCCTGAGGTTCCCAATCCAGACCTCATAATAATTCTGCCAGTTAGTATGATCTTGTATGTAATCTGAAAATAAAGTAACCATTTTTTCCTTGCATAACTTCTTGACCTATCTTTTTTCTGTTTTAGGAGGGCACTAATTTGCATCTGGAGGAATTGGAAAGGAGAAAAACCTTCAAGAAAAATGTCCAGCAATATTTGATATGGGTGAAAGGATAGAAAAACTATTCGTGTTTTGTTCAGGGTGATGGTTGGTTTTAACATCTGCCCTTTTTTTTTTTTAATAATAATAATAATAATAATAATAATAATAATAAAAATAAAATATTCCTTCACCCATTGCAGCATTTGACTTACTGTTTAAATTAATATTTACAACAAATTTGGCATACTCAACATCATTAGCAATTTTTTTTCATTTTTAGCAGTATATAATGATTATATCCTTCAAATATTTAATTTGAAATAAAAACTCATTTGGGTTTCTGTAAGAAACCTCCCCCCCTTCTGGGAAATGAATAATACTTTTGCAATTGTTCAATTATCATAACCTTCTACCATTGGAGTTAGTGTTGTTATATCATAGAAATTTGATTCTTTGGTTCTGTGTCCGGTATTGACTTCATAGATTGACTTTAAGATTTTCCCAATATCGAGGATGGCCCAATTCTCAATTCATCTAATTTCTTCCTATTCAGGTGATTTTCATGTTCTATGTACACAAGATCTCCCTTTTTAATTCAATTTGTCTCCTGTGTAGGTTGAATATTTTTTTGTTGTCATTATGAAGTTTTATTGTATTCTTGAGTGCTATTTTCCTCTCTCTTTCTAAATCTTTGGCTGTGCATTTTATTTTTAATTCATGCGGTAGGATATTTATGGTTTTACCCTCTATGTCTAGCAAGTATTTTGTTGAGAATTTTGTCACTATGCTCTGTCTCGTATTTCTCCACAGCTTTTTTCACAATAGTTGTCCATAGCAATAGCAGCCTCTTTGTTAGTTTCATTCATAATACATCTTATTTTATTCACTAAAGTCTGGTTAAATCTTTCATTGAGACCATTGGAGAAAGGCGCATCTATGGCAGTAAAAATCAATTTTATTTTTTTCTTTACTTTGAATTGTTTTAATTCTTTTGAATTTATTCCTGGATATTGATCCGTTAGTACCATCTGGACATAATGGTATTTTGTTACTTCCTCAGTTAGTTTTATGAAGTCATCAGCGTTTTGATTTTTTGATGTTAAAATATAAGCATATCTTGTGAAATGGTCGACCAGTAGGTGTAGGTATTTTTTTGTTGACCGGGATCCTCCATAACCTCCGATGTTATCTATAGAAACTATCTTGAATGGGTACATTGCTCAACCTAGGTGTGACATTAATCCATGTTATGATTTTCTTCATGATTTATTCTTTAAGTAGATGTCACAAGTTTCACAAATCTTCTCTATGTTTATGTTTATGTTTATATTTTTCGCTGTAAAGAATGGTGTTACTTTATTTATCATCTGCGCTCTTCCCAGGTGACAATAAGTATTGTGTACATATTTTAGTAATATTTTACTAAATTCTTCTGATAATGAGTTTTTCTCTTCTTTGAAATTTTTATAATAAATTTCATTTTAGAATATTAGTTTTTTCTTATTGTTTTGTAGTTTTGTGCATCTTCTTCAATCCTTTTTTATGTCTTCTAATTTCACTAGGTCTACTATTTTTAATATGTCATCTGAATTTTCATCAGGCTCTAGAACTGGATGCCTGTTTAAACAGTCTGCCTCTTGGTTTAATTTTCTAGGATTATATTTAACTTTAAAATTGTATTGGGACAGATAGTATGTCAAATCACCCAGTTCTTAATCTGTTATTGCTTTTATATTTAAATTTTTTAAAGGTTTATGATTGGAGTGTACCAAAAATTCTCTTCCAAGTAACCAATGTTGCCAATATATCACAACCTTTTTTATTGCCAAGCACTTGAGGTAAATTGCTTTTTTTTTTTTTTTTTCCCTTTTGAGCTTCACTCACTTTTTCGAAAAATATGCGACTGGCTTATTATCCCCATTTTTGTCCTTGGTTTAGTACAGCTTCGATTTCTTTTATGCGTGCGTTCTTTTTCCAATTGTTCCATTCTGATTCTACTGTATTTTTCAAAATCATACTTGAGTACCAATCTGCGCTTGCATTGTCAAGGGAAAATTTTAGAATTTCTCTTCCACAAAACAGCGTTCACACTCTTTTTCAAACTCGTTTATCCATTGGCATGCGTTTGAGTTTCTTCCATTAAATATCTATCTATATATTTAAAAAATAAAGCATTCTGCCATGGCTTCGTTTGGAGCTTCTACTGAATTGATTGTAATATTTTTTCCTTTAAATGAAAGAATGTGATCCCTAGATGTGTTATCAGGGATTGTGTTGATTCACCAACATTTACGGTGTAAATTAATTAAATCATTCTTTAATACTACGCTTATCAGTAGTCAATTGTTTTCTTCAAAAATGCTGTTTCAAAATCGATTATATGAAACGCTAGATGTGAGTCCAAGCTGCTTGATGTTATGTTTTGATTGTTGAGATGTGTTTACAATTCGTCACGGTTTTGTTTCAGTGTAATAATTGCATTGTGGCTTTGACAGTTTGCATGTATTTGCTTTTGTGATGTATTTTTTAGAGAACATTCGGACAGTGGGTTTTGCTCAGTTGTACTGAAGTAGTGAAGTTGTTCACAGGTTATGTCGAATTCTGAATAGTTGTCCACGCGCCCCCAAAGAAGCAAACATACACTGGACGCAGAGAATGAGAAAGTCAGCGCAGAAAATGTCAGTTTTGTTCTGCTTTGTACTTCCCATGCGAGAGAAATTCTGCAAACGTGTTTACTCTGTGTTGCTTAAATTGGAAAGTAAGTTTACCTTCAAGCAATATGCCAGAAATAATCAAATGACACATCAAAAAACTTTAGAAATAATATTGATGGACAACATAACCTCCAAATCAACATTGTAAATAAATAAACATTTTTATGTAAAATCTATTGATAATAATTAATTTAATTACAGCAATTCAATATCCGTCAGTACAATAGTGCTCTTTCTTTTGTGTCATATCGTGTATTATTGGAATATGTGGGCCATTTTGCATTGCCACCTGGTCATGGACCATACGTGTTCAAAATTTTGGGAACTACACATCACAGAATTTCTTTGTTATAACCCGAAGATCCAAACAATGCAACATATTGTGAACATTAGTCTGGGCACAGTATTTTACATTTATCTAAGATCTCACCGTGAAATTTTGACGGGTTCTCACTAGTATTAATAAAATCATTGACAATTTTTCTCAAATTTTTTACTTCAGATATTTGTTGCCTATCTTCTAAAACTTTCTTTGAAAGTTTCTCAATTGTTTCATCTGAGGTACTCGGGTAGATTTTTCAACTTTTTCCTCTGTAATCTCTTCTATGTAGTAGTTGTAAAATTGCAAATTTTCCTCTTCATCCAAATATACTTTTGATAGATTTTCTGATAAAGAAATCCAGACTTTGATGTCTCTTTTTTTAAAGTATTTCTTACCTTACCAAATATTTGTGTTGTAATTAGCTCCTTGTGAAGATTTGTGTTTTGGAGTTCATCTGGTAAGCCATTTAAAGTTTGTACCTCAAGTGAATTAATAGCTTAGAACTTGCTCTTCTTGACACATGCCATCATTCATCAATTGTATTCCTGTCTTAGAAATCATTGGCCAGGTGCCTCCATTGCGGTGTCAGGTATCAGTCATTTGTTCAGTAGCATGGCAGATTCAAATTTTTAGGAAACGACACACAATAGTCTTTGTTTTCTTTATACACATATATATGTGTATATATACATGTGTATACATACATGTGTATACATACATGTGTATACATATATATGTACATAAAAACAAAGGCATGCAGTGCTGTTAACATTTCCAATTTTAAGCTTGGCAATGCTGCCGATTTTAATTATGAAAATTATAATTAGCAGAGGAAGCTGATTAAGTTGCCCTAAAACTTGCCAAATACTTGTAATAATATCAAATGTTTATTTGTATTTTTACTGTAAAAATTTTGACATTTAATGTTCTCTATTTATTTTTATTGTAAAATTCACATAAAAATCCATTGAAATGTATTTATACACATTTAAATTATAAGAGGATTATAATTCTTTCACTACTTTCTTCCCAACTTTCTTTTCATAATTTGTTGTATTGTCACCAAAATGTAAATAATATGTACATAAAATAAAGAGTGTTAACTGCAGGCCAATTTTTCTCCGTAGCGAGTTTTGAAAAGTTCCTGAACATGGTTTTCTTCTGTTGTATGTTTTTCATTGGTTTAAATAAAGACTGTATTCACCTATCTCACTTAAAAAGGCAGTATCTACGCAACGCGCCAGCTGTGTGGTTGCCCAACCAAAAAGCTCTATCTTCCCCGTGTTAAATCGAAGGACTAAGGAGTAAAAACAATAACTTCATTAATAGAACCAAGAGCGTGGTGCAATTCCTGACAAGGCAGCAGACACCGGAGAGAGCGCCATTTGGACGCCCTTTTGTTTCAAAATGATTTCATATACATCGCTATTGCTGCAATATCTTCAATAATGAATGTTTTAAAAGGAAAATGTATATTCCTAAGATACAAGATCTTTTTCATTTTCTGGGGGTTGTGCAACCTAAGCGCGAGCCGCCACTGCTGGGATAGCAATGCAATATTTCACTGATTCAAGCAGTGTAGTTTCACTGATTCAAGCAGTGAAGTTTCACTGATTCAAAAAGTGGTCCCGATTTTCACTGATTCATTCAGTTCAGTTCACTGATTGTCGGTGGTCGGATTTTAACTACCACAATCAGTGCATAGTCACTGTCAATCAGTGGCTTTTCGCTGATTCAGATTGAGAGAGTTCGAAGCTGGGTCTATGAGAAACAATAAAACTTACTACAGTTCCACTATGAAGCTTATTTCACTTTTGTACCCATAATTAACGAAGTGCAGCATAGTCATTATCATTGCTAATAGTAATCGCCACCCTTATTCTTCCATGTGGGAGGGGGTCGGAGATCCTCCTTTGCTCCGAGCTGCGGGTGACCGCGAGCCGCCTGTGACGTCGCCCGCCCAAAGGCCGCATCCTGTGAACGTACGTAATGGATTTGTACACCCCTCCGGGGGGGGGGGAGAATCTTCGCTTCAGATAGCCCCGGGCGTCGTTTCACAAAATGATTCACATACCAATGCAGGGGGGAACGACGTACCCCACCGTAGGTTTTTTCGTTTATCTTTGTTTAGCGCAAGGAGTTATTCTTTCATCGTTTAGGGCTTTTATTATTATAGCATTTATTAACTACCCTAGATGATATGAGAGTCTTTCAGAGATTATCGGATGTTTAGAAAAAGGTTGGATAGCATCGTCATGCGTAATCCCTTCGTGGAAACCCCGGCGTTTTCTTACAGCCCACAAACATGTAGCAGTCGCATTTTAGTATCAGGCGATGTAGAAAAACAACTGTGAAATCGGATGATCATTGTAAAACTTGAACTAGTTATTGAAAAAAAGGAGAAGGCGTAAAGTAACGCAAATGCAGAAAGTGTTCAAAAATACAAGCTTTGGCTTTGGTACAACCTCAAAAATTATATATATATATATATATATATATATATATATATATATATATATATATATATATATATATATATATATATATATCGAGTATATAGTATATTTCTATACTATATATTTCTCCAGTCGGAAAGCAATACTTTTCGTTTAATGAGCAAACATTGTAATACGATTCTCCACCCATTAAGATTGAAGTAAACGTGGTATACATTCACATAAAACATATCCGCTATCACATAGAAAACATGTTCACTCACATTCTTAATTCTTGAGGTTCTATACAATACCCACGAATGAAAAACGTGCAAAAAAGATAATAAGTAACAGTTTTAAATTAACGTGAATGTCAATAAAATTACAAAACATACCGAATAACTGATCTGGGCTGTCCGGGTGACGCCGCGTCGAAGGCTGGGGTGCCGACGTTTCGACCGACATATCGCGGTCCTCTTCAGGGCTGTACTGCCAAGAGAACAGCCCTGAAGAGGACCGCGATATGTCGGTCGAAACGTCGGCACCCCAGCCTTCGACGCGGCGTCACCCGGACAGCCCAGATCATGACTCTGGCCGCGGAAGCCTACGATATCATACCGAATAACTGTATCAGTCAAATACAAGGATTCTGTCAACGACATCATCAACATAGTTACGTCGTGCCAGAAAAAGTCACATTTTATTGTATGCCACTAACTCACCACGATTTCTCTAGCAGTCCTGGCGCAGACAGAGCAAGACGGGAACGACCGCGGACACGATGCCGTGATAGCGCTCTCAGTGGGTTTTGTATAAAACCGCCTCTGAACCGAAACCGGTTTTTCCGCCGGCGATATTGCCGCAGCCAGTCGAGCAGCTCGCCGCGCGCCCCGCGCCCAGCCGGCCGGCCGGCCGACCCTGATTTACGGTCTGTTTATACAATTACGGCATCGATTAGCCGTTAATCTATTAATCCGTTGACGTGTGCTCTACGTTTTCTGCGTGTCCTCGCCGTGCCATCGCCGTGTTCTTGGCGCGAGTGGCGACTGTGCATCGAACTGTCACTCCGTGATGCCTCCTAGCAGTGCTGGACACTGATGGATGCGATCAGTCGCCTTGTGCCTGTCGCAGCAACAGCTTATTATGACTTCGCAGCATGCATCTTAGAGAATGCTGCTGTTGCCATCGTACTTGTAACTATCTCGTTGTTTCTGTAGTTGCTGGGAACATTGCTAGAATGTTCGTTTTGCTGTAGCCGTCAGGTTAATTGTCATCCTCGCAGCCCGATAAATTAGTTTTCATGTTTGCGAAGATTGTACCTAGAATAAAAAACAAATTTTAACGACAATAATTAATTAAATATAAATACATTTTTTAGGATTTCATACATAACTAAAATGTGATTTAACATTTGACAAGTGTACACATTTATGGCTCAAAGCTTTTTTCAAATATCTTATGATTAATGTTGAGCATTCGCTAAAATTTCTTTGCATTTCCTTTACAAAAAGGGTGTACGAAGTTTTATTGCTCTTGTATTTTTGATTTGACTAGTTAGATCGAATTCAGTCGCTGTCTGGAGGAGAATTCTAGCGGCCGGCTGATCTGAACGGTTGCTTACCGTAGTTTCTCCAGTCAATACCTGGAAAATGCCGGAGCAGTACCCAAAAAAACGGTGCATGGGTCGCGTACGATCTTTCCTTCCTCTTCCTTGTCCTATCTTCACCGCTTACTTACACACACTTACAAGTACGTGCACTACACTACCACGCATGCCTGGCGACCGGTCGGGAGCTCAGAGCTTAACACGGCTGGGGCGGTGCCGTGCTGGTGGGAGGTACCTGGTTGGAGAAAAACCCGCTAGCCGACGGGTAGGTCGGCGCCGGATATCATCATCCAATGGGGAAGATTACCGTCACTTCCCGAGGAAAATATGCACTACACTTACGGGACTAGTGAACTTCGCAGTTGACGCGCCAGGAGTCACTAACCAATCAATTTTGTATACTAAAGCAAATAAACATATGGAAATATGAGAAATACTAATTGTTTATGGAATTTTATCAAAATAATTTCAAACTGTATCACTAATATCTAGGACATACAGTAACTCTTATCCTTTCATAGTGCTGAACTTTCGCAGTGTTGGAATAATTGCCTTATTTCTGTCATATTTAATTGAATATTGTTAAATTATTTTTAGAATTTTATTTATTTTTTCAATACATTCTACTGCAAGGTATTAATGCGAATACTGTCGTAGGAACGATGTGATAAATTGAGTTTTATATTGTGTGGCACTTCCCTACGCGCAACCTCCATCTGGCACCGTGTGTGGCAACGTGAATAGGCGCAGTCGCCACAACCACGCGCACGGAAGAGAGCGTGGAGCGTGTCGAAGTAATGGCGCGGGAAACACATCGTTCAACGCGGCGTCGCGCCGCTCTGGGCGATCGAGCAGCGGTCACAACACATTTCGGGGGTCATCGCCTCCCCTGCGTCCCCGCCCGCTCCGCCCCGCCCCCTTTGTCTCGTCTGTCGCTGGGTGGGTCATGGCTGTAGCATTGATAATGATGAAAGTGGTGGAGCTAGGACACAGTGTTGGTGGTTGAGTAGTGGTGGTGTATATAGGCCCTATGTACGCGTGAACGAAGTATGTGTGCATGCTGACGTGAATAGGGAGGTGGAAATAATGGTTCTGAAAGACGTCGAGGGTATGGAATTGGCAAAATCAGATTTTGTGTTTTTAGGACATATTAAGGTAGTTAGCATAGTGCCGAATATATCTGCAAATATTGCTGCAGTGGAGAGCGGTCAACGGCGACGGATGGGCTTCTTATTGAAAATATATGTAAACGGCAGTAGCGATGGCTAGAGAAGACGGCAACGACAGCTGTTCCGGCGACGCCCCGTGTGGCAACAGCCGCAGCGGCGGCGGTGGCGGTGGCGACGCTTGCGGCAGCGCCGCGGGGCGCAGGGCGTGCGGGCGCAGGGCCACAGGACAAAGGGCCGAATCTGTCGCTGTCAGCCCGTCGCCGCCGGTTGGGCGCCGCGCCGCCAATCCTCGCGGCAGCCGCTGTCGCCCGCGCCCTCGCCCGCGCCCGCAGCCGCGCACCCGCCGCGGGCCCTGGGGACGGCGCTATCGCCCGTCATGCGCGCCCGGCAGGCGCTCCGCAGGCGCTCCGCAGGCGCTCCGCAGGCGCTCCGCAGGCGCTCCGCAGGGCCTAGGAGACGCCCTCGCGAGAGCCACGCGTGGCGAATGAATCGGTGCCGCGCGCGCGGGGCCAGTGTCCATGCTGTGCTCACCACTGGAGAAAAACGTTAATTGTTTGCAAAAATCTCGAATCCTTCATTTCGTTTAGTTTATTTTGTGGGTTGTTTTACCATTTGTTTTGGTGTGTTTATTTCAAGCTAGTTTTGTGTTTGGATGGTGCTAAAGTCCCATTTCAATCAGATGGGCTTGTATCCCCTGCGTGTACGTAAAGTGCCTATTATTTTGAGTCACTAGTCAAACATAACAAAATCTGTTCATTATAATTAAAAAATGTTTACCACATTTAGGTATTTCTAAATTCCATTGGTACCAAAAATGAATCGAGTTTTGGTCGTAAATTGATTGTGACGAATGGAAGATTTCCAGAACTTCATGTAAGTTACCAAAAAATAGGTATTCGAAGTGCAATATGTACTTTAGATCAGAGTAAAATGTATATAATTTCAGTGAAATTAAATAAAAGAACATTCCTTCAGAATTTCATTGAGCATCTTTAGATCCTTATTAAAATTTCATTTTAAATGGTACTAGGGATACATTTTCGTGGATTTATTACGTCTAATCATTGGTATGTAGATTGCTAATTGCGCTGCATTTAAATATTTTTGCGCTTCCACATTTTCCATTATCTGCCACTCCATCTAGCGGGCATCATCTCACTAAAAATCATTTTCAGAAAATAAAGAAGGCGTAACTATATGGCCAAAGAGTCATACATTTATCGCTCGTCTCCCAACAATCTATATTACTAATTTCCAACGAGCACAGATATTGAAACAAAACTATTTAGCGTATGGCCATGTGAGAGGTGTCTATGTTTTTGTTAGATATCCGAGAACTTGATAAAAATCCAAAAACATTGATTGGTTATCTGTTGCGTTATGGATCGGCAATGTCTTTATATTCTTGGTATGTAAATAATGTGCTGTATATATTGTTTATCTTTAAAGAATATTTTTGTTAAAATATTGAATTTATTGAAAGTTATTCGAAAGTAATTCATTTGTTATTCTTGAGTAGTGAGTGTGTTGCGTTTTGGCAATCCTTTTTAAGTGGTTTTATTCGGTGGCATTTTTGATTGCAGGCCACTAGAATTGTTCTTCTTAAGGACTACACGATTTAGACATGACGTATGTTGAGTTTCTTGAGGTCATAAAATCGTTCTTGAAAAATTGGATGGAGTGGGTTTGTTTTAGGAATTCATTGGGGAATACCTGTTCACCGTTCTCTAGTAAGAGAAAAAGAGGAAGTATTTTTTCTTTGGTTAATCACCATCAATGCGTTTATAATAATGAGAGGATTACAAATGTTTTTTTTTACTGTTACTTAAGTTTACTCATCCAAGAGCAAGCGTTTCATTTCACTATCTCAGGAAACTGAACGTATTCGGAAGATTTTATGAATGTATTGTTGACTTTTGCTATTTGACCTTTTCGTTCTTTAGAAATGTAAATAGAAATTTAAATACTGCAAAAGTAACTAAATGAAAAAGTGTCGAAAAGGGCAGACGCGGGAGCAAGGATGTTCTACAATTTGTTTTCAACTGATATCAAAGATGTTTTTGTATCTCATATAGTAATATTACATCCAGTTTTCGAGAGGGATTCTCGTCAGCAGACAACACTTAGTAGTCAAACTTCCCCCTCCGCGGAACTATCATAACAATAACCCGGACGAATACATTTTCTTCCAATTAAAAGAATAATTAGTTTGCGGTTAGTGCGGTCCAGTTTTCGAGGTCTCCTCCATCGCATTGCGTGAGAATAGCATTTGAGATTCTTAATTGTCTCTGGGTTAATAATCACTTTTCCATATGCATATATAACATTTATCTTCAAATTAATTATTTCTACTCGCATGTGTGCTTTTCCGAAGTCTATCGCGAGCTTCTATCTGGCGCGACCGCCGCCGTCTGCGCCGCACGGTCGAGGGGGCAAAGAACGGGTTTGCGAGTCGCGAGGAAATAAATTGTTTTCGCTGTATCCGGTCGGCTCTAATTAGCGGGTCGGCCGCGCCGCGCCGCGCGCCGCTGAGGTGCCCGCGGACGGAGATCGAACGCGGATGCGTCCACGCGCTCCCACACTGCACGCACACAGCCCACGCATGCAAAGCGGCAGGGCGGCTTCTTATTGCAGGGAGTACCCGCTCTCGTAAGCTCTGAGGGACACTCAGGAAACGACTCGGATTACTCTGATTTTTTTGTTTTTCGCAGTTTGGTTACACTAGTATGTGAAATGCTATCAGTAGAATACAAACATGAAATCCCCTGGACTTATCACAATTTATGGGCATCAATTTTTATAGGCATCGAAAAATGTTGCTCTTTAAAATGATTCAAGTTCTTGAAAATATCAAGAAATTTTCTTACTTATGTTTGAAAAATTTGATATGTTTTGTACTAACAAGAAGAAAGTTCTAGAGTCTGGATTATAATTATGGATTTCAGCTGCATATGTTGGCTTTTAGCAACATACATTATAATCAACGTGATGTACTGCATATGTGCTTGCAATGCCTTAGTGTGGAATCACAAGTAAAGAAAATATGACAGAGAGAGGGAGACAACGTAAAAGGAAACTACATAGTTTATGCAATTAGTTCATGACGTTAAGCTTTATTGCATGAGTACATTCTTTGAAAACCAGCGACGTTAGGAGCTAGTTGTCAAATTTGTACGAATGCAATATAGCAACATTATAAACGAGTTCCATTCACTATTTTCTTTTTGCATAACGGCATTATAAATTTATAAGAGAATCATAGATAATTTTGCGAAACATCTTTCTTGTAATGTCTCAGGTATTTGGCCTCTGTGCGAGAAGACCTCTGTGCCGTTACTTTCCCACGATTTTCTCGCTGCGATTGGCTGAATGTGTGATGATGTAATCATTCGTGCCGTAAAATGCTAATATATCGTCATTTGTGCCGTAAAATGGCCTTTTCTAAACGATTTCTTACAGCAGGAAAGGTCGTTTATAATGCTAGTATATAAAAAAAGCATTTTTCGTTAAGGCAAAAAAAATCTGCTTGCACACAGACTTCATTTAAAAATGCTTCTACATCGATTTCGCAGTACAGTATGAAAAGCGAACCAAACAAAAGGACAAGGCAGAGAACAATGAAGTGAGCACACGCCGAAACGGAAGCAACCGCAAACGAACCGCGAACGCATCGCCACGGCGGGTGGCGCTCGCCCTGCCCTCTGGGGCGACGGCCGCGCGTCCCCGGCGGCTTACCCCCCCCCCCCTGCCACCCGGCCACGCCCCCGCCCCGCCCCCGCGCCTCAGGCGCCCCTCGGCCCCGGAGTTTCCGGGCGGCTGGCCGTTCCGGCGCTCCCGCGAGGCCGCTTGCCTGGGATCTCCGCCCCGGGCGGGGCGATCGCCCGGAACGGGGGCGGCCGGCAGCGCGGGGCGAACGCGGGCGGCGCGGCGCGGCGCGGCGGGGGCGCCTGATGGATCGAGGGGCGCCCGCCCCACGAGGGTCCGATGCTGCCGCCCCCGCGCCCCCACCGCCCCTACTGCCATCCACCCACGCCGCCCCCCCCTTACTAGAGACTCCTCTGCCCGTGCCTTTGCACCGTTACCATCATCTCTGCCGTAGCATATCGAATTATTACCAAAGTTAATCCATAATACTGTTATTATCCTTTCCATGCAGTGATATTTTCGATGTTTTCATAAATATTTAAGTTCATGGCCACTAACAACCTACATTTGAATAATTATCAACCCCAACAACAATACACTCTATTACAGGTTTAGCCCGCTACACAACTTCTTTTGTTGCTCACCCTTACATCCTCCTCCTGTGGAGCATCAACATCAATATTTTCACCAAACGCGGAGAGCGAGCGGTGGCCTCTGGGGAGGGGCGAATCCGGACGCCCCTTGCATTGGGAGGGCGGGGCCGGGGCGGGCGAGTGCAGGAGGGCGGTGCGGGAGGACAGTGGTCGTAATCTCCGCGCGAACGAGAGTGCGGGCAGCCACCAGAGGGCATCGGCCAGGCGTCCCATGCAGCGCGCGGGGCCGGAAAAGTCTCAGCAACGACTCTTGCGGACGTACGAGTTGCGACGAGCTGTGGACGGCGCCCCGCCCCTATAAACACGTCGTTTAAGGAAATCCTATTGTTGCGAAGTGGACCCTGCTACATTGGGTGTCTTGTAGACATTCTTTTTTATGCATAAAGAGGTGAACATATTTGCTTAATTAATGTGCATTTTAGTTTCTAAATGAAGTGACATTTTTGAGAATTATTTTATTCGGAAGAGAAAAGGAGTATGTTTTGTAAAGAAAGAGATTTATTTTACAAAAAAAATAGATGTTCTAATTACTTTTATAATATACTCACTCAGTCATTTTATTATATTAAGAGGCAAATGGTATTGCCTGAAGAAGACCAAATTTCAGGGATGATGTAGTTGCCACTGTGAATTAAATTCAGTTACAGAAGTATTCCATTGTTCTGAAATACTCTTCAGTAAGAGGTAGCAACTGTGTATTTCTTTGTTAATTTCATTAACCATTATTTTTTCAAAATTATCTTTAAAATACTAATTGGTTCTCAAGGCGTAATGCTTGAATGTGTCAAGTTGTCTTTTTATTTCCTTCATCTCTTGTGTGCTCCTCTTAGCTTAATTGACATATGTTTAGAGAGAAACTCAGTCAAGATTCTAAATCTTACTTAACTCTTTGCGAGTCTTTTCCGCTGTGGCATTTGTAAGCACTAACGGTCCAAGCTACCTTCCCAGCCCTCGCAGTGAATGCCATGATGCAGTCTTCATTTCCGGAACATTTACTGGTGGCGTGCGAAAAAACAAAGATGCAACCATGCTCCAAACCACATAATAAGACAATTCTTGATTGGAAATAAATCCTGTAACAAATTAAGGCACGTTCTGAAAATAAAAATGTAAAATTACTCTATAGAGCCACTTTTCTTAAATATATCATTATTATTACGAATATCAAATTAAGGAAAATTTCTAAACTCAAATTGTACGAATAATACATTTAGTATTCGTTAATAGTTATTTTAATAACTACAAATGATTAATTTAATCAATTCATCGAGAAAAATATTATTGTAGGAATATTAGGGTATCTTGTTTTGTCATCTTATATCTTAAGTTATTTAATTTGTCCCCCTTTAGACGCTTTTTCTTCTGTCATCACCCAAACAGTGCATTCGTGCCTTTTGCATAGAATTTAAATCGCCTTAAACAAGCCCTCGTTGGCAACCTTTCGTCGCCCTTAAACGCTCTTGAAGAGCGGCAAATGGATGTCCGGGCGACCAGCGGCGGGTGCGCACGCTAATCGCCGAACTCGGCCGCATCGTCCCCGCGCCGGCCAGCGTCGCCGGGGCGGGAGGCCTTCATTAGCGCAACGCGGGGCTTCCGGCGGCAGACGAATGCATCCGGTCGCGCACGTCGCGGCCCGGGGCCACGCCGCGACGCCCAGTTACGCTCACTTCGCTTCGCGCCGCTGCTATTTTCATACGGGCTTCGCGCGTTATTTTAGCGAGGCGCGAGAGGCTGAAATTACTCGAAATTTATTTGTAACTATCGGGTTACATAAAATGCAGGCAAATTCCAAAAACTCACAACCATTAATATTCGTATTTGACGAAATTTGTAATAATGAGAAGTTTTTCCGAGACTATTCCACTCATGAAATTTCAGCCAATAGCGTTCAAGAACTGGGACCCTACAAGCCAATTAGAGACGACTTTACCATGCATATTTATCAGTTATTGATTATCACCTCTTAGGAGGTGATAAATTTTGCGCCTTGTTTTGTCTGCAGATAGAGGTTATGTAATCGTCACTCAAGACATATCTCCAAATGAATGAGGAACGCCATTCTTCAATTATTAATAAATTAAGAGATAGTAGCGCTTCAAATTCAACATCTTCGTTAAAAATAAGCGAACAAAACACGTTTCCTTCGAATTTAAACTTTAAAGATTTTGTATTCAATAACTGTTTTCAAGTAATTTCGCTCTTAGTTTGTCTTGTTTATTTTCTTGTTTATAATTGCGTTATGTATATATTTCTGTTCGTTGTAAAAATATTTGAATAAAACAATGTTAATTATTAATAGTACCTTATATTTATGATATTTCATTCGTGATATGGTCTTAGTAAATTTCACTCGTGGTTTGGAAATTGTATATAAATCCCCTGCTCGCTTCGCGAGTCGGGGATTAATCGACAATTTCCAAACCACTCGTGGAATTACCTTTGACTTTTTTTATGATATTTATTTAGTTATAATGCAACTGATTGTTTTACGATGTAGGCAATCCTTTCTGTTTTCCAAGAAATGCATCTTCTCGAATTAAGTTGTATCACTTTATCACACCAAGTGTATTACACGATATACATTACTATCTCTTCTTACATCCTGTAGAAACTACATTTCTTACTCTAAATGCTCAATCACTACTGCGATAAGAAATCACGGCATTCTACTTAAATCCACGAAGAAACACCCCACAGCTGTTCTGAGAACCAGTTTCTTTCCGTCGACGCGAGCCGACGAACGGGCGCTGCCCGGCTGCCATCCATCGCCGCGCCGCGCCTCGCCGCCGCCCCATCGCCCCGCCCGCCCCGCGCTTAGCGCGGACGCATCGTCGCTTTTCCAGCACGTTTCCCCCGACCCTGCCAGCTATCCGTCACTGGCGCTTCGATCGCAGATACGCGCGCGCGCATACTAACACCCGCTGCGGCCTTCTCCCTCCACCAGCTCCACGCGCTCACCGCCGACGCTCCGGAACCACCTCCGCGCCGCCCCCTTTCGCCCAGAACTCGCACTTCGCGCATTAAGCACCCGTTCTTGACTATCCACTCACTCAACCACCTTCGTGGACTCATGATGCATACTATGCAGGAAACCAGACTATTTTTGAAGTTGACAGCGTTTCCGCGTATATACAATATACCAATGCCCACAGGCAAGCGCAGCCTAAAACAAGAGGGGAGGACTAAGTTTTGGGGTTTCCCTTTCTCAATATATATTTTTTTTCAATTCACTTATGACATATTTTACTAGAAAATAAAACATACAACAACGAGAATGAAATATGGTGAGAGAGTCTCTTCCCCAAACGTTGTGTATCGACGTTTGAGTCCCCAAATTCTCAAATTGACACCACAAAAAGGGCAAAATCAGTGAGGAGACATGTTTAAAAAGAAAATTGTTTAACTCTTTCAGAATTTTCAGCAGAATCACGACCCCCTGGCTCCCCCTCCCCCCCCCCCCACCGTGCTCACGCCTGTGCCAATATATTAACTACATACTCAAACTTAGCAGGTTGAAGCGACTGGAGTGGCCTCTATCCATCTTATCATCCTTCTACACCATTTCCCGCCCTGACTTATTCTCTTTCCGTTTCCTTGCCCTATCCTTTTGTGTCACGTCTCCGCTCCGGCCGCTTGAGAAGAGCGCGGCGCGAGGCGGCGGAGCCTGCGTTTATCTTAATTCACGCCAGCGCTGATTGCAATTACGCGCCGCCGCGCCGCGCCGCGCCGCGCCGGCCGCTCGTCCCCCCGGTGCTGCCGTGGACAGGTTCCGCCGGATGCGGAAGTGGCGCCCGCGCCGGATTTGCATCCCGATAGGATCGTCTGGCGGTCGCACCCGCGCATGCGCGCTCACCGTCGCGCTGTCTCGCGGTCGCGGAGGGAAATGTATCCGGCCAGGTGCCGCGGTGGTAGAGCGTTCGCTTCCTAATCACGAGTTTTATCTATTTTTAAAAGTAAATTTTATTACAAGTTGAAAATAAAAACGCTACTAATGTTTCAGGGCAGTCCCATAAAATATAAAATGTGTGTAGTAGTACTCTCCTGTCTTATTTTCTCACTTGTTATTTAAGGTCGCATCAACATCTAGGTTATTAGCGACAATATTGGAGTTTACGGTATGGTAACTATGAAGATGAAACGATATGGTGATGATAAAGGGTGAAAGGAACCCAAATACAACCATGCCCAAGGCGGGACCCGAACACGCGACTCTTCGGTCCGAGATCACTACGACAGCCTTAGCGATCTCGGTCACCGGGCCGGATAAATTCAATTTTGGTGTGCTAAAAAGCAATTCCTTATATTTATGGAATATAATTCTTAAAAATATTTAATTCTTGATTCGGAGTAATTTATTTCTTATTTCATTTGACGAAATGCATCACACGACTTTAAGTCTTTTGAAATCATTGAAAAAATTGGTTTCACACGTAGTACAGTGTAAAGAACGCAAACATTTTCCCTTCTGCTTCGGAAAATCGGTACATCTTGTTCTGTACGTCGGCTCAGGACAGCGTAAAACTAGATGCGGTAGAATGATTACGGAAGGATCGCTGACAGTTCTTTGTTAGCGAAGACTGTCCGCGTGAACGTACATTTCATCTGTATGTTTCCACCCTCTCGTGAGAACTTCCGCTAAGTGATGCTCTTTGCATAATGAACTTGAGATAATCTTGTTATCTTGTTCGGTACGTGGGTGTAATGCCAGTGTTTTCAGTTTTTTTTTCTGGCTGAAGTTCCTTCTCCTTGGTGTCTTCGTATGTAATGTGATAAATCGTGGGCGTACGAGGTTCTTCCGCACCACACCGAATAATTTCAAAGGATAATTTCAAACGAGAACTTAACGAGATGTCCTTTCAGCTCTAAAATTGATATTTTCACCACCCTGCAAAATGGGCGTAATAATTGCCCCCACCACCCCTCTTCTCCGAGAGACGAAATGTCTGGAGTGAATAAATCTTAGAATATTGCATTTTTCTGAGCGAAACAATTTGATTTGTCTCTTCATCTTCTTCCCTCCTCTCACTCGTCTTTTTTTCAATTTCGCCCTCCCTTTCAGAAAAGAAATTAATTAGAAGCGATGCTGCGAATCAAACGCCGGAGAAGGCGATATTGCGGTGATAGGCCAGTGGGGGAGGCGCTTAGGGGAGGAGGCGAGGTGGGGCGTGCAAAAAAAGGGAGAATTTCATTATCAGGAGGATGATGGATGCTTTCCTATAAATGCGTCGAGGCTCCGTGGCCATGAAATGGCCGATATGCAGATTGGAAATTCCCTCCCGTGCAATCGGCTCCTCCCTCGCCCAACTCGGGACCCCTGCTGACCTCATGACGCTTTTTTTCTCTATATAATATTCGTAAGATAACCTATTGTTTTTTATTATTATTTTAGTACATTTAACATCCGTTAAAATTTATGTAAATAAAAATGCAGATAATGTAACAATTGTGAACAATTCTTCTTGTTACGAATTATTATTTTCCATAAGATTGCGTATCATAAGGGGTGTTAAATTAGTCAAAAATTTATGAATGGCATTTTTGTGTTTTATCGTTAACTCATTTATATTTTGTCAGTGTGAGGAGCGTCTGGAGAAGATATCTTGTGTTCTTTCTCTTATCTTGAAAGAAAGTGGATACGCTTACTGTGCCTCAGAGCATCTCTTCTTTGGAAGAAAAGCTAGAGTTGATGCGTGGGAGCACTCATCGGAGTCATAAATATCTAAGAGAAATGATCAATCTAGGCGTTGTCCACATTTTCCGATCCCTAGCGACCTTCAGCATCACAGTCGTCGCTATCACATTGTCACAGTCGTCCTCTCCATTACCTCCACCACTCGCGTCACAGTCGCCCGATATCCGCTGCTTGACCGTTTCCAGTCACCACCACCGTCATTGCTACCATCATCACCGTGTCCTCCACTTTGGCCACCATCGCCCCGCTCGTCCCCGGGGACTATCGTTGATGACCTCCGGTCCCGGAGCAGCCACGGAGGACGCTCCAGGAAGCGGGGGAGGGGGCAGGGGAGGAGTTTGGTTGGGGGCGAGGCCGAGATGGCGGAGCACCCAGCCCGGGGGAGGCGGTGTGTTGACTCAGAACATCCGGGCTACCCCCATGCCACCCCGGGGGGCGGAGACGCCGTGACGCCGATATTTCTTTTTTCCCCGGCGGCGAGTGTGAGGGATGCGGAGGTGAATCATGGCGCGGATGCTAGGCGAGGACCTCGCGGCCGCTCGTGAGCGCCCGGCCGCGGGGCGTCTCTCTAATGGAGTTCGGCAGCGTGTGGGAGAACAGCTGCGCCCGCGCTGGGCGTAATTTCACCAACAGTAATTGACATTTCCAATAGCAGCGCCAGATATATTGTAAATGCAATATTAATATTGACAAATGTTAAACTTTAATAAACATGTTAAACTTGGAACACATTTCTACATGAGGATTGTAATTTGTTAAATCGTAAACCTAAAAATGTATTTATAGGCAGCTTTATGAAATTTGCAGCTTTATTTTGAAACGATTTGTTTAGGTTTCGACACAATAATTTTGTTTTTATATTCGTTTAATGCTCTTTTGAATTCCTGTTCTGTGTAAAGCGGGTACATCGATCATTTTTTTCCGCAATTTAATGACCAAAATATGTATGATTTCTTCCATATAACTGTAAATTAATGTTTTTTGTTCCATTTCGTTTGCCCACAATGAATAAAAATCTGTGTCCACTTTCCACAGTTAATTGTGCCATGTTAGGGCTAGTTATAAAACATTGATTATTTTAATTTACGATGTTTTTCTAGATAAATTACCATTACAGTATTATGAATTGATCATAATTCTTTCACAAATAAGAAACAAGAATATTTGTAAAATTAACATTGTCTGCAACCGTACCTACACTACAACCATAACTTTAGAAAAAATATAAAATTCGTTATCGCTAATACCATCGTAAAGCGTGAGTTTTTCATCCTCCCGGATCTTCCATTTGCCACGGAACAAATTAATGCTCCATTCGTCTGTGCACTGTCCTATCCCAACCCGCAGCGGCGGCGGCGGCCAGAAGCCACCGAACAGCCGGCGGCGAGCGGGTAATGATTTCGGCGACTTACGAGCGCCCGTAAATAACACTACGCCCGCGCAGCCCGGCCCACCGCCGCCGCCCCCGCCCTCGCCCACCCGCGCGCGCGCTCTCGCGGCCCGATACCCGGCAATTTAACGCGCTCTATAGATCACCCCGCGCATTACTCATGTTTATGAAGTTATACACAAGTATTATAATAGTGTGTTAACATAATGAGACCATTATCTGCCCTGATGATCGCGCGCCAGCGCCGCGGCAGCAGCGGCTGTTAAGTAAATTACAAAACAACGAACGAACGCTGGTTTGCTGGTGCCGCCGCCGCGCGGGAAACTCGTCGCGCGGCCGCCGCGAGCGCTCGCGTAGCGCGCTCGCTCGCCACCGCCACCGCCGCCGCGCTCAGCTGATCGGACTGAGCTCGAATTTATGGCGTAATCATAGCCATCAGCATTACCATAAATTACAGAGGGTCCCGTTTTATGACCCCCGCCGCCGGAACGCCAGCGCGCCGGCCGGTTCTTAGCGCGAACGCGCGGGGCGGCGGCGCGGCGTGCTTGTGGACACGACACGGCACGGCGGCGGCGGCGGCAGAGAAGGCCGCGAAGCGGTCGTGTTTACACGCGACTCAATGGCTGCCGCCGCCGCCACCGCCGCCGCCCGCGTGCGGAGCGCAGCAGCCTAAGATTTATGAAGCGGCCGTAGAAGTGCGCTCTCGCCGCCGCGCCGCGCAGGCCTCGTCTGAAGAGGAATTCCCCCGCGCTGGCGAAGTTTATCCCGTGAAACAACCGGTTTACGGAAGACTCGATAAAGAATTTGCTCCACTTGGCGAGACAACGGAAGAGGAATGTGCGGCAGAGGCGCGTTATTTGTGATTATGCTTTTGGTAAGTGAACTTGAAGCATGGGATTCTATTAACTTGATAATGGATTAAGGGACTTCGTGATATACAACATCGGTGCAGAGCACTTGTAAAACACTTGTAGGAGCAATTAATTAACTTTTGAATGTCTTTTCAGGAAGAAAAAATTGAAATTAAAACAACAAAGATTTTAGAATAATGCACACAGCATATTATTCATTTATTAATGGGTATTAATGTACGATTAATAATAATAATAATAATAATAATAATAATAATAATAATAATAATAATAATAATAGTAATAAATATTGAAATATTGCAGACGTTTGTCAGGTCATCATCACGTATTTTGAAAATGCGAATTCAGAATTTAAAATCTATTAATTAAAACATATTGTTTTAAGAATTGCATATCCTATTAATTTATTCTTCGATATTTATGCTTGTACATTTGTTTACTCACACCAAGTACCTCTTACGAACAACAATGCTTTAATGCTGTCATCGTAAGAAAATACCACGCGCCCTAAATTCTTAAGGCATCACTTTCCTGACATATGGACTGTTTAAATTTAGGCGCTGGGATGTTCCGCGACGCGTCATAAATAATTTCGAAAAAATAAAGTGTTCACACGCGCCTATTTCGGGAAGGCATCCCTGTTATCTGCGTCGCGGCGGCCCAGCCTCCGCGCACGAGGGCCCGGTTCTTTATGCGGCCGCACAAAGCGCGCGGAGCCATAACTCTCCGGGCGCCCGCGCACTTTCCCGCATTGACACCGCGCGGGAGGCGCTCGCTTCAGCTGCCCCGCCCCCTCCGCTTCGCTCGGGTCAGGGTTCTCGCATGCTGCCGCTCACCGTCACTCCACGCCTGCACCACCATCTACTGCCCGTTGCCCGCCACGGCCATCCACGTCATCGTGCTCGCGTTTCTGACTGTTATGGATGGCATTCCTATCACTACACTTGCGTCCTTCACCGTGTGAATCTCAGAACTAAGCTTTCTTGCACCTGCCTCCTTCCCGTATCATATGGTTAATCGTACTCTCTTACCAGTCACAACGACGTTTCTCATTCTTTTCATGTTCTCTGCCGATTATCAGTTGTTGACTTCTATCCGCTGTCCATTACATGGTATCCCTAATCAATACCTATCATTGTGTAAATATTTTTTTCAACTCCTTTGCTTACATAATATTGCATACATTATCACCACTGTTGCTGTAACCCCATTTCCGGCTTTACGATATTCCATTATTTTCCAACCTGTATTTTGCAAACATTAATTAGTCAAGTTGCCAACATTGTCAAGTATAAATTATCTTTGACTATCACAATTCTCGCGATTAAGTTTCGAAGCGAAAAGTGTTGCTCTCTTTTGCTTCTATATCACCACCTCCACCACCACCGTCTCCTCGTTCCTTCCTGGACTCACTCCACGACCTTCTCCCCTCCCGTGCAGGGTCGCTTCCCGAGCACTTTTGTGCCGTAAAACGCCCGACAGACAATGAGGAGCCCCGTAAATTTCTCTTTTCCTTCGGCTTCGCAGGGTTCGTCTCCGGCTGCTGCGGGGGAGACGGGGAAAAAAGGTGTCACGCCGAAGTCCCGGTCTCCACCACCGCCGCCCCGCCGTCGCGCGCCGCACAAAAAGTCGCCACTTTCCGTTCTTTGTGGCGAAAAGCCCGGCTTCCCAGTGCTATCGGCGGGCGGCGGGCGGAGCGGCCCGGCTGAAAGCAGCGAACGCGCGAGGGAGGAGTTTGGAGCGACTCCACCGGGGCGGGCGGGGACACGGACGAGAGGGGCGGTGGCGGCCAAGTTGGCGGCGGGGGCGAGGGCGGGAACGGCGGCCGTTGAGCAGGTAGCTTCTTCCAGGGAAGTCGTGGGTGGGAAACGGAACGTGATCTTTCGGGCTCTTGTCGCTCCCAACTCTCCCGTTCAAAGGGTCACACATGGAAGAAATTTCGTGGGACTTCTCACAAACCGCACGATGGTCGTGTGTACGCCATTTTCAACGAGCACAGAGATTTCCCGTCTTTAGTTTCGCTCTGTGCTTTGTTTTGAGGCCATACATGTACTTAGAGTGAAATCAGCTTGCATGTGAATATACTTGCGGTTATTTTTAACTCTGTGAAATATTGACAAGAACGTTTGGAATGTATATAAATGCACTACAGTATTTCTATTATGTTAGTGTGACAAACTGATGCATAAATCATATTAATAAAAAATCGAAAACAAATCTGATGCTCACAATTATTTCAGGATAAACTTATATTAATGACATTCTCCCAAATTGCTTCTACAGGTTTTCATTATTTTAAAATATCTTTCTCATAAAATATTAAATCTTTTCTAAATCTAAAAAAAAAAAAATCATTTTTTTATACAAAAATGCATTCGTCCAAAATAAGTGATGTATTTGTACTATTCGTGTTAGTAAAGTTGATATAATAACTGGTGTTTAGAAATGCAGTTGAATAAAAAATTTGAACGCCATTAATTTCTTAGTGCTCTTATGTGACGAGCATTATAAGTGCTTATTGCATTGCAGATAAAGACAATGTCGATGAATTATGCATCTACCATTCCTTCAGTACAAATGTCATATCGGTTAAAGAAACATCGATCTCCCGGGATGTCATTTGATGTTCGGCGGAGGGAACGTGAGGGCCAAGCGGGCGGGGTATTGACGTTCTGTTGGCCGGTGCGCGCGCCGCGTACAGTCGAAGCAGCGTGCGGACGGTTGATAACGCGGTCGCCAGCCGGCTGGGCGCCCGCCCGCAGGAAACACCGTCGCGTCGGCGCCCGATAGCGTCACATGGCAGCGGGGCGGCGGCGGGGGCGGCGGCGGGGGCGGGGGCGGCGTCCTCGCGGTCTGGCGTGACGCGTCACCGCCGCTCTGACGACCTTCCGGCGATGGTATCGCCCGCGCGACCGGTCCGGCAGCTGCAGGACGCCCCGCGCCCACCCGCCCCCTCCCCTTCCCACCCACTCACCCACCCTCCTTTACTCCGTATCTCCCACATACCCACCCAAACAACCTACCCGCCCGCCCGCGATGGCTCGCTTCGCCACCGCTGTAGCGGAAGGAACGCGGGTCATGCTCAGCCGCGCCCGCACTCCTCGCTACTCACTGTGTGGAGACACGAGAGCGATGATTGCTCTAACGCCCTACGATTGGACTTATGACAGCTGACCATCCTGTTGTTATTTCACTGACTACTGGTATTACAATTTTTATCATCAACTATAGTTTACATTTTTATTGTTTCCAACCACTGTAGATCATTTTGAAATTAGCATTCCCTGTTACGATATTGTCGTTTTCTCTCTTCACACGAGCTGAAAGTAATAGTAGTGTCAATTATACTCACTTATCCCAAAATACAACCTCAACTAAGTAAAAATTAAAACTAAAAAACATGCCATCTTCGTATTATTTACCAAGTTCTCCTCACATTTGTTGTAAACGAAACAGTTGAAAAACACTAAAGAGGATTAACGGCAAAGGCATTTTCTGCCATCTTCCCAACGCCTCTCACATTAGCGCGTGCCCGCTCTCTCCGGGGCCGCGTGTGGGGTGCGGGCACGACCACACACTGCGCGTTGGCGCGCGTTCCACGCGACCGCGTGCCTGGCCGAGCGCACCGCGCGCTCCGACTGCCCCTGTCGCCGAGGCGCGCGCCGCCGCCGCCGTCAGCACCGCACGCCGGATTATCCTTCCCGCTGCATGGCGCGCACGTTGCTCACCACGGCCTCCGCGAACAACTGCTGCGAGGAAGTTTTATGACGTGTGACGGCGGCCCGGCTCTTCGTGAAGGAGTCACGATGTAATGTTTGCGAGGGCTTGGCTTTTGTGCGAAGACGATTCAATACAGTTGCAAAAGAAATCATTCTTTAATAACAAATGTATTCTAATAACAATGTTATCTGTGGAATAGATCCAATAAATGTTTTGAGAATTGTATTTATTTCGGATCAACAATATTATCATTGTGGTATTCCGATTAAAAAATGGTAGTCGTCTTTTGAAAGTAACACAGAATCGTACATTTTTGTATATTTTTTTGCGAAGTGTAATTAAAAAAATATGTTTAAAAATTAGTTATTTTTGTTAATTCAGTTCTAAGAAATTAACGTATGGAAATTCTAAAAAAATAGTGGTGTCACGTGCAGCCAATATTATTCTGAGATTTTATTGTTTAGTAATGTATCATTTATGCTGATTGTCAGGTTCTTATTCGGGATCGTGTGTGTAAAAGGAATAAAGAATAATGCTAGGTTTCTAAAAGTGAAATAACCAGTTTGAGTGATAATCGTGACCTTCGAAACCACAAAGATCACTCGGTCACGCGCGACGCGCAATAAAAACGCGTCCGGCAGCCTCTTGGAGGCGACGTCGCGGGCGTCCAAAGAGGGCCGGGCGCTCATCGACTTGCGCACAATTCATGAGCGAAGTAACAAGGCGCACGGCGGCGGCCCGCGCCGCACAATGGACTCGTCAGCCCAACGTCGGGCAGTCAAATCCCCCGCGAATGACGAAATCGTTAGCGGCGCCCGTTTCGTATGCCGCGCGCGTCTTGTCGCTGCCGCAGACGCCAACCCACCGGGTCACCGCCGCACACGATTGCGAAGAGGCAGCGGGAACGGGGGCGGAGAGTGGCTACGTTCAGGAGATTCTCCGCAGAGACACGTCCCCATAATGTTTTTAACTAACAGCATCTAGTGGTTTATATTCTAATATCATTTTTCACCAAAGACATTTTCAGTGAATCATCAATAACATTGCTATTCATTCGTTACACAACATTCACACTGAAACCATGACATGATACACGCTCAAATGTTTTTCTGTTTTGCTGTGGACAAAATGTAAAAATAAAATAAAAAAGTACAACAAAAATAAATACATTGGAAAGGTATATTGTGAAGAAAATCTCAAACGGGCGGTTAGATGTAGAACTACTCCCGTGACCCTACATTTTCATATTTAACGATGAGGACCAATAAGCAGTTTGCTTCCCACCTCTTCTGCTTTAACTGGTGCCGACGCCCCACCCTCTCCTTCACTGCCATCGATTTATGAGTTTATAGTGAGAGTATGATATTGATTTTATGAATCCCTTCGGCATCACTTGACCTTTTTTAAGCTTACTTGTGCACCGCGTTAAATTAAAAAAATGAATGAAAAAATTACGATGACTTCAACTGACTTCAACGTGGTAGTCCTAGCATTTCATCCTGCCCCCTGATGTCTTACCCCGCATGTTAGGTGCCAGACATGCCCATGACTGCACGTGAGGTGATGGTTGCACCCAGGGCGGCATCAGCGGGGGAGAAATGTCGTGGCGGGGCGGGGCGGGGTTCCCGTGGCTGGTTCCGTGGCTTGGCGAGCGCCGCGCGGGCAAAAAGCCGCGCGCCGTGTGCGGCCGGCCGGGGATCCCCGCCGCGCACCGGTTCCCACGCGGCGGTGCGCCGGGCGCGCCCACTCGGCTATCGGTGCCAGGTCGAGCGGAGGGCACGCTGATAAAGTCCAAGAACTCAGCACCGGCGAAAACAACCGATAATGCGACGTGCGCAGGAATTGTAACATCACAATATCACAACGTTCAAAGCGATTCCTTCTTTGGGCATCATTCCTTTGCGGACAACTTTATGAATTTCTTGCATGCACAGCAATAAGTCAGAACCACAAGAGAGTTCGGAGAAATTTGAAGAGTGCATTTAAATTAAAGCAAACTCTCTCTCTCCAGCGAATAATTAAGAGTAGGTAACCGCATATTTTCAGGAGTTGTTGCTCTGAAAAGTGTTAGTGTCAATATTTTAAAATCTAACTGAAACTTAGTGTTTTCAGCTTGGTATTTTTTTTTATTATTTGAATTAATTATCTAGAACTTTGACACATATAACTAATACGAAACATTATCAGATATTAATTTATTCATAATTCACGATAGTACCCTCGTGAAGTATTCGGGAATAAGTACTCAATGTCATAATTCAGAAAAGTGAAATATTTACTTACCCCACAAGGTAGACACACAAGGCACGAACTCATTTCTTTTCCTTGCTGGGCCGCACTCTGCTGGTGAAGAAAAGCTGTTTCTCCCGTCACAGACCGTGAGTTAATCATCCCGATGCAGGGAAATAGCTTACGCTGTCGCATTTGACTCGCAGCGGGAGGCGGCGGCGGCGGGCGAAGGCAGCGCGACCGCACGCGACTGGCGACGCAGCAAAAAGACGCATCCCGCGCGACGCCGCCGCCGCCGCCGTCATTCGAAGGATGATATAGGCCCCGGACTGTTTACTCGCTCCGAGGTAATTTATGATGCCGCCTTTCCGGTGCGCCGCCGGCCCGGAGCCGCCCGCCCCGTGAGCGCATGTGTGCGGAGAGTCGCGGGGAAGGGCGGGCGCCGCTTCCGGGCGCCTTCGAACCGGAAGGAGACCCGAGGAACTGGTCGCGCGGGGACACCTGGTTACCGCTGCTCGCTTTCGAGTTTCCAATTTTGGGAAGAAGAATACACATTTTTGCTGCACCGGAATTAAGGAACTATACGTAACGGTGATAAGATATGGTTGTTTTACTTCCTCGTATACGTACGCATATACGTAGTAATACACATAGTATAGAGAAATTCATACAATGCTGTGTAAACTTGATTTCTAGATTTCAACGGAAATACACGTTTGAAAGTCCTCGGATACCGAAATAGTGCTTTTTCAAAATTTCCGTCCGTCTGTCTGATACGATTTCCAAACTTGAATTCCCAGGACTCTTTTATACAAGGAAACTTTTTCAATTACTTATAATTGCTTTCGCCACATATTCCCTGCTGTTCGCAAGGAATTCTCTACTTCTTCTATTACCTCTAGAGAGTGACATAATTGCACATATTTTGTCTATGTTGGATAAGAAATCATTAGTTCTTTTACCACTTGATTGGACATTCTGCATTCAGGATTCAATTTGTCCACCACTTGTACGATTGTAAAGAAATTTCTACTGTAGTATGGAAATGCATCAAAATAGGAGCCCTATCTTGTTAGAACTGGTTTTGGTAGAAGACGTACATGTATGGAGGTGCAACTTCTTCGAAATTTTAACATCTTGATGGTGACTTGAGAAACTATGTTTCATGTTTGAAATGAATCAGTCAATTTTGGGTACTTTGAATGAACTTCTCCGCAAACTCTATGAAACGCATGTGTGAGACATGCGAGATGTACCATCTTTTGGTAAAGGACGTTTAGACTCGATGCCACCTTTATCATGTAAGGCGCAGCATCAGTGATAAGCATAATTCGGTGACGTTCGATCCCTATGGAATATAATATATGTAGTGTGTTTTCAAAACAGTGACTAATTATAGAAGGGTTTGTCTTTTCTAGCTCTTCTGTATTAACTAAAAATACTTATTCTTCTTTACGTCTATAACACTAATTATCACTTTTACAATTAATCGACCACATCAATCCGTCGATTCGTACATAGAAATCGAAAAATTTGTCCCTGAAAGGCGTTTTCAACGAAGTGATGGTTTGTATATACGTTTCTGACATGTTGACTGACATGTACTACATTTTTCCAGGCTTCGATTATTCTGAAGTGCTTTCGTTGAAATATTTTTATAAAAAGATTTTAAACTTGGAATTGCTCAATTTTCATAAAGGAATGTTGGCTGTAACCTATGCCTCACATAGGTCTTAGGAGAATTCTCAAAGTTGGTTTCCAGATGTATTACTTGCAGTAAGCGAAAGTATAGATCGAAATGCTTTGTTCGTCTTTCTTGCCATTCTTCTTGTGCTTTGCTGATTCCAGATGTTGAGTGACCAAGGACCTTTTTGAGCACCCTAAAACTATCTCACAATTAGCAAACAGCACATTTTCATCGCTTAAGAAAACGTCACTCCCAAACTCATTTAAAAATCGACTTATTATAGCTGCTTCGCATTCTTTAACTGGAGTCATAGCACCAATAATGTTTTTATTCTTAACTAGGACTGCAGATCTGACTGCTTATGGTCGAGCATACTACGGGGCTGACTGAGAATACAAGATGAAAAATATTAACTGGCACCCCCTAATTTTCTGAAGATGTATGTACTCGTCTTTCCCACGGTGTCCTTGGTAGCTGCTCCTTTACCATGCAAACCCTCGAACTATCGTTTTGTTCCCAGCACCGCTTTTTGGCATTCAGGCGTGTTGGACAGAGAGAGACGAAGGGCGACCATTCCATTTTTTGTAATGCGAATTTATTTCTCTAGTCCTACGATATTCCCTGTTATTATTGGATGTCTTTTGTGGTTAATGAAATTTTAATGATGCCTACCAAAAACAGTCAGTGCCTGTCTAAGTGAAGTTTTGAAATGAGAAAATAATATTCAAAATATATTTTTTATTATTTTAACGAACCAGAGATATGCATAGTGAAGAAGAAGAAATAAGTCATTCAAAGATGAAAAATAATAAAATATGAACAGTAACTTTAATATGAAGGAAATATGATGCGCAATTTTGAAAGTAACTAAATATTCAACAATACGGTATTTAAAACCAACGATTTTTCTCTTTTCATCATGTCTTGTCACTTCATCATTTAGCACATTATAGAACACATTAAAAATAAGTTTTTTCATAAATTTTCAGACCCTATTTATTGAAGTCAAATCAGTACAATTGAAAATGTTCTAAATATGTATCATACATATGGGGTTTAGCTTAGAAATAACAAATATTTTTTAAGTTATGATTTCCATCGAATTACAGTTCGTATCATATTACACTTGCTTCGATATACAAGATCGACGCAAGAAAATCCATTGCCAGGCCTCTCGAGCTGGACCTCCCCCGCCCTCCCTGAGCAAGCGTGCTCTTGAAAGCCCGAGCGGTGACCCGGGGCTGCGTCGCGCCCTTGTTGCGCCACCGGGGCGCTTTCGCCCGCGCGCAGATGCGATCACAAAGGGCGCCCTGCGTCCTGTCCGCCGCGTCACGGCGCGTCGTCCGGCGCCGCTTTGTGCAGGGAGAAAGTTGCGTCGCGTCGTGAGCTCGCGAAAGCTGCCGGCCAGCCTCCCTGCGCACGCCGCTTTCTTGGCCGCCCAAGGCCACGGGGGCGGCTTTCAGGAATGCTCAGGTGAAGGCATCTGGAGCATCCTTGGCTTCGTTCTGGGCGGGAAAAGTAGTCTCCTGCCGTCGTGTTTGGCGACTGCTTTTGAGTCTACCCCCGTCGCTAACTTGGCGTCAATAACAAGCATTTCTAAATTTGAAAAACGCTTTCATTTTCTTTTAAGGATTTCCGTCCCAAGACATCCACTCTTCTAAAGCGTGTTAATACTCATAATTCGAATTTATTTCTAACAAAATATAGAATAACTTCATCACATTTTACTTATACGTGAACGAAACTATAACAAAATGGCTAAAATATATTTCGAAATTAATTTTTTGTAAAGGAAAAAATGTAGAAATTTATAAATTTTAGTCACACTTCTTTTTGTAATCACTTAATTCATTTTCTAGTAAATAACTTGCAAGTTGCCACCGATTGTCACGTCATATGTGGAGCTGTCACATGAACTATTTTATCCGATTATATTTTTACTATTTAAGACAAACTTTATTTTGTGTTAATAATCGCTAATTGCAGTTACAAAGCATGTGCATGTCTACTTTCTTAAGAAATTGGTAAATGAGTGAGGAGAGGGAAGGCACAATTCTTACTTCTCTGAGAATAACACAGAAATAAATTTTATTTGAAAAACGGGATATATTCAAGAAAAGTGAGTTAAAACAAAAGTGTGTGACTACTTGCAGTTTGCACTCAATAAAAATTCATTACTTGGCGCAACGAAACGGACAGATGGTATCTGCTAACCGGTTTGGGACTACGAGACTATCATAAATTTCCTTGCATTTTTCCTTTCTTCCAGTCCTCCCTCTTTTGCTCTACTTTTTGCAGCCATTGGCGTTTCCGCGGGTGTGATTTCGTAACGGATTTGTGGCTATTACCCGATCGCTCCTGGGACACCTTCAGGGATACTTTGCTTCGTCGTACATCAATACTTTTCTTTTGCTCTCTTCCAAACAAGTTCCTCGCAACAGGTTCCTCCTTGTTTCTCTCGTCCTCTTAATAATGGACTCGTGTAATCCCCATGTTCCGCCGACGAATACATTCGCAATTACATATGAAATGGCGCCTCTCGTGGACTATCTGTGGTTGCTCGGCGAAGTAGATGGAGAAAGATAGCGCGTCGGGAAGTAGCGGATTATTTTCAAATGCCAGTGGACTTAAATAAAACGCTGTGGAAAGAGGTACTGCAAAGGCCAACCTCCTTGGCTATTTGAGCCTATAGTGAAGTGTGTTATACTTCATCTAAACCAACCCTGGTATTGATAGAACGAATGGTAATTTTTGAAACAAAATTGAGGAACTGGAGACACTAATAACTAGGAGAAATCGATGTGTTCATATTCTTCATAAATAAAAAAAATAGAAAAATGTAAAATATAGTCGTCACATGTGCGTGTCACGATTTCATGCACTGTCGTTAGCTAGATATCGATACACTAAATCTATGCAGGGGAAGCATCAATAAAAGTGGAAATAATAGCCAGGAAAATGGAAGTCGTAAGCAGTGAGAAGGAGTATAATGTTTGTGAAATTACGCCATTTGTGGTGCAACTAGTGATGAGGGCGGAGATAAAACAGCTGCGGCAGGAACGGCGCCAATTGTCAAAGTGATGACAGGGGCGGTGGTGGTGCAGTCGGTGGCGGCGGCGGAGGCAGCCGCGTGAATTTTTATGGCCGGGCGAAGCGACGGCGCGCGCGCTGCCGCCGATCCACCGATAAATCGGCGAGCGTGCGCCGATTTCGCGGGCGGCGGCGGCGGCGGCGGCGGCGGACCCGCGAACCCGTTATTTATTCCTCATGATTCATCGCGATCCCCTCTCTCTTCCTCCGTAGTAGTACGTAGTAGTTCCTCCTCCATTCATTCATGCACGCCCCACGTCAGCAATTTTAAAATGTTTACACCCTGTTCTTTCTTCCTTTTCTTTTTTCACGAAATAAAAAGATGATAATAATAAATTTGTACCGCGACCCAGACACACGTGCTATCTATGGGTGATTTGTGGTCGGCGTGGACTCTATATATATGTGGTGTGCGCGAGATAGTTTTTTCCACGGCCTTGGCGTTCGCCGGGCCGGAGGATCCGTGTGGCCGGGCGGGCCAGGGGCACGGCGCGCGGGGCGCGGCGGGTACGGGGTTCCGAAATCGTATAAATCAGGCGGTGTCGAAGGAGGAGTGTATTACCATTTGAATCGGGTTGGCGGCGGCGGCGGCGGTGGGCGCGCGCCGCGCCATGCCGGCGGCCCGGCCGTGCCCCTTGGGTCCCCCCCTTCGCGCCCGGGCGGGGCCCGCCGCCGCCGCGCCGCGCCGTGCCCCGCGCGCCGCCGTGGCAGTGGGGCACCCGGCGGAGGCGCGCTGTGACGCCCGGCGGCGCATCGTGATTTGTGAGCAGCGGCTGGTGGGCAGCGGCACTCCGCGTTGGGGCAGCGCCGCTTCTCTTGTCTCTTGGTCTAGGTATGATTGTTGGCACTGCCAACGAAGTAGTTTGAACGTCCCTTCTAAAGATCTGGAAAACCATTGAATGCTCTCATTTTTATTAAGCGATACCATTGTCATGTAATTACTATTTCGATAAATTGGACTTCTTTTTTAGAAAAGTATATCTTTTATTGAATTACATTTGTTGATATACTCGCTCTATACAGTTTTGATCTCTTGCTGATATTTCTTGGTTAACTATTATTTGATTTCAGAAAAAAATGTATTTTTAGTTTATATATTAAATATTTATATTTTATTAATATTTTATATTCATCAAACTTTTTTATTATCTCTCGCGTGTTTAGGTAGTGTTGACAACCAGTACTCATAGCATCATTATATCATCTTAATTTGTGCCATTCATAATACTACTTCTATATATTTTACAATGTACCCTCTCGTCTTTGCTTGAGTTCCTCAGTGAGAAGTAGAGAAGAGCGTGAGACAATTGTAAGTCGTATATCCTCGTTGCATTGTCCGGCTTGCGCCCGTCCAGAGTGTAAACATTATCTCTTACGTTGTCCGGCCCCTCACGGCACGCGCGCGCATTCATCCGCCACACATTCCCTGGCGGCGCCGCGCGGGGAATGTTCGCGAACATGACGAACGAGGTGCGCGAGGGCGCGAATTCCGCCGACGCCGGCAGCCACGGACGCCGCGCCGCGGCCCCGCCGCCACCGCCCTCCCTCCTCGCCACAAACCCCGCCCCACCCTCCCGGAAAACAACGCCGTCATAACTCAGCCCGCGCTTGCCGGCGGCGGTGGCGACGGCGTCGGCGGCGCGGGGGCGGAGGGGCGGCGGCGCCGCGGCGGCGGCGGCGGAGGTATGCGGGATATGATGTGCTCATTCCCAACACAATTAGCAGGCGTCGACTATTGTCCCTCGAGCCCCGGGTTCGGGCCCCGGGACGCGGCATTCACGCGCGCCCGGAGAGAGTTATGGTCGCGCGTCCTCTGAATACGCCGACCCGTCTCCCTGCGCGGCCCCGCCCCCCTCACCCGCGCAGCTGCCCGCTGCCGGCGGCGGCGGCGGGCGTCACCGTGAGCTGAATGGTAGCTGCGACGGCGTTTTTCTTAACGGTGCAGTCCCCACACCCCGCGCCGGCGTCCGGTGCCATTTATTAACCTCGTTTGCGCCGAGGGCGGCGCGTGGACGGCGCGTCCGGGCGGCGGGGCGGACGGGTGGACACCGTCCGGCGTGATTTATCCGCTCGCCACGCACGCGCATCCCCCGCCCCCGCCCCCGGCCCGCGAGCGCGCGGACGCGTTGCGCGTCGAGATTGAATGTGACGCCGAGAATTTCGATACTCTCGCGAGTGCGCGGTCGAGCGTTATCTCGTGTGGACAATACTATGCAAGCGGTACCCAATAGTTCTCTGCGGAATCGGAGGCGGTGGTGCCGGCGGAGGATGAGGCGAAGGAGGGGTGGCGGTAATTGTGTTCGAGACCCGAGCGCGTGTGTGCGCGCGCGCGCGTGCATAACACGTTGATGGATACGCGCGGCGCGCGGAGCGTTTCGTCGCCACGCGCGCAAGAGAGGTGTAACGTGATTAACGGTTTAATCACGACGCGGCGTGGCGACGCGCGCGCTTCGTAAGCAGTCGCGCGGCGTCCCGCGCGCGGGTGACGGTGGCCGCTGGAGGAGGCGATGCGCGACGCGGGCATGGCCTCCCTGTTTTATTAGCGCGCTGGGGGTGGGGGCTCACTCGAGGATGGCTCCCATGTCATCAGTTTGCACGCGGAGTTTGGATGTCATATCTGATAATATACTCTTAATTATGAATAAATTTAGCTGGTTCTATTATTCTCTACATTATAGTATTTTTATGGTTGTGACTTATAAAATTACGCTGCCTCTTATGATTTATAAAATTACTGTGTTCAATGCTTGGGCAATTGTTGTTTATTCTGTTGTTACGCCAAGTTGTTACCATTTTGTAACAAGTTTTTACTTTAAAATAATTGACAACATTTGAGGGATCTGATAATTGCGTGGATGGCTAGAAAGAAATATTTTTCCCCGTTCCTCGTACTGAAGTCTGGATCATAATTATTCACTCATTAATCAGGTTATTCATAATAGTAATTGTTTCCATGTTCCATCTCATTAATAGCAAAATCTAGAAATTGATAAACTGTATTTAAGGAAGCCCTAAAAACGTTTAAAATAGGATGTGTTGTATCTTAATCGTTTACTCGTTTACCATTTTCAACACGACGCCTCGAGCGGGAACATATTAATAATACAAGAATGCGTGCATTTGATAAACGACATTAATGCCGAATTCAGGCGAGAACGGTAGGGGCCGCGGACAGCAGCTCCACGTTGAAATTTGCGAGCGGCAACTATACAGAGACGCAAAGTGGCTGTAGCGGGCGTTCTCCCCGCGATCGCGCGTTGAACGAAGCAGAATAAACGGCCCGGCGGCGCGGCGGCGGGCTGTAAAGGTCAAATTCGTTCAATCGCCGCCATAAATTCGAACGGCGCCGCCGGGCCTCCATTCAACCGAGCAGAGCAGGGCAGAGCTGCGCGGGCCCCGCCGCGCCGTCGCTGGCTCGCAAGGGGACTCCCGTAGGATTCCGCCCGGGTTGCCTGGCACACATGTCCTTGGGGGATGCCACAGGGAAGAAGAAGACAGTGTGATTTTATAGCTAATTCTCGAATCTTAATACAATAACCCGGGATATTAACTTCTTAATTCGTCACTTCCTAAGTAATCATGCTTTTTACGTACGTAGAATCTTTTAAGTGTTAAGAAGTTTTGTAATTGGTAAGCAGGAAGTAGCTCATTTAAGATATTTTTTTGTTTCTATTTATGAAAATTGACTCTCATGGCTGTTTTGAACCGAATGATGTTTACTCAAATGATGTGATTTGAATAACAACGATATTCGTAGTTACATTTCTTTTATATTGTGAAAGATGAACTACGTAATTCCTCAGTTGTTCTTATTTTGAGATTATAAAGAATGTAATTTTCTCGTCTTTTGGAGTTAGTAGTCTAATGAATGTTTACTATTTACAGTTACAAATTATAGATGTTATCGATTCTTCCTTGCTATGGCAAAAAATTCTGGAGTTCGTATTTAATATGAACTTTTTCAATGACGATATTTAAATCACAAATTACGTTCGTTTTATCATTTTGAATTGATATAACAAAATTGGACAAGACCTACGTGCTCTAATAATGGAAAATTCATAACATTGTTGTTTTGTAACATATTAAACCATATCGTATTTCTTTAATGGTGAAACAACATAACCTCAACACTGTAGGCAGTAAAATATGTGAAAATTAGTGAGAGGTGTAGCGCCTTCGCCTCGTTCTTTCCCGTCGCCAGCAGCAGCAGCAGCATCCTGTGCGGACGTGAACGGTCCTCCCTGAGGCGGAGAGCGCCCCTGCTTCCGCTTCCCCGCCTCCGCCCCCGCCACCGCCGCCACTACTGCTCCAGGGCGAGCAGCGCGCATCGATCTCCCCATCAGTGACGTCACGGCGCGGGGCGGGGCAGGGCGGGACATGGAGGGACGTGGAGGGGCGCGGCGCGGCGGGGGCGTGGTCGGGGGCGGTGGTGGAGGAGGCGCGCGCGGGGGCGGTAGATCAATAGCCGCCGCCGCCACCGCCCGAGGCGCGCGCGGCGATGAGCGAAATATGGGCGCTCGCGCCGCGCCGCCTCCGCCGCCGCCGCCGCGCTGCACCACGCCGCCTCCGTGTGTAAACACGCCTCCGCGTGCGCCGCGACCTTTGGCGCGCGTGCGAATGCGTGCGCACAGCGCTACGCCGGCTACAGTGAATACTCCGAGCTGCGCGTAAACCATGATATTGTCTGTGTCAGGCAATATTTTAGTTTATAGCTAAAGAATATTTTGCAGGGCAGAGATGTATTTTGTCTTATAAAACATGAAGAACTCCAGTTTGTAATAATTTAGAGCTCATTAGTTCTGAATTATTCCTATTCCTTTAAATGTATCTTATTTGTTTTCGGTTCAGTGAACGCATTTTCCACCTATTGAAATATTAATTCATTATAATTTAAGAAAGAATTTTGGTAGATGAGAAGTTACAAATCTAATCACTTATTCAAATACATTTATCTTTCTGTTGTTTGTATGGAAATATTTCTAGGTTAAATACATATTTTTCAGTTATTTTCCAAATTTTTTTATACAGTTTATAAATTTTTCTAGAAATGTATATTTTATATATTATTGTATTTATTCTATTTTATAGAAATGTTCGTATATTGTGTTTTGATCAATGTTCACGTCGTTCGGTCATTTTGTTAGTTTTGATACTTGATACTTATTTGATTCGATATTTTTTTAATAAAATTAAAGAAGTATTCTGTGAATCAAATTGAATACGTGACAAAATAAAATGTTTAATCTCCATGTTGTGCAGCATTCTCATAAGGCCTTGCATCTCTCTCTCTCTGTTGCAGGTAAGAGTCGAGTGGTCTGCGCAGCGCTTTCGGCGACCGCCAGGGTGAGTGCTCCGCCCCCACGCGCCCCCTCGCGTTTTAAAGGTGACGCCTTGCATCGCTTCGCGATTCTCTTCCGAGATTGATGGAAATTGCGGCGTTTGGTATCGTCTAATGGAAACTACTACTACACATCTGATGTAGCATGCGTTTGAAATTATTGTCCGGACTGTTTCAAACTCTTTGGTGGTATACATAAATAATGCTTTTATTCTCGAATGAATACGTATATTATTCAGATATTACTACCCGTGTTTTCCCAACATAAGGTATTCCGGGGTTTGAAATTAACGTACTGAATGTTATCCGTTAAAGTTATTTGTTTGTTCATTTTTTAAATATTTAATTTAACTTTTTTTGAATAGATCAAATATTGGCACATTATACATTTATAAGTTTAAGTTTGGTTTATGAAACTATAAGTAATTATGTTTGATAATATTTTGATAATATTTCTTATGTGGTTTTTGGAACAGCCACCAACGAAAATTTCATACATTTAGATAAAAAGAAATAAAAGAAATAATCTTCGTCAACATAGCATCCGTAACCGCACTATGTTGACGAAGATGCCCTCTTTTATTTCTTCGCATAAGAACGTCAACAACACCGAATCAGAATTCCCACAATTTAGATAAAAGGTTCAAATTGTGAAACTTCTATTAAATTTGACTGATAAATGCTTGGGGATGTGTTTTTCGATGACCATAGGTGATAATTTGACTTTTGGCCCGAGAGAAAATACAATTTGTTCTAATGCAAACGATGAAAAACATAACTTTTTGAATTAATAGCTGTAGGGCGCGAATAACGACTTTGTATCCTTAACTCGGTGTATACTTACCTTGAGCATGCAGAACAGATAATGTAAAAGTATAGGAATGAAGCATACGTACATTTGCGTTGGTAAGATAGAAAATTCTGAGACGGGGCTTTTACCCTCCTCTTCACATCGGTGTCTGTCTACTCATCTGTTTGTCCGTTCAAACGTGAACATCACAAAGTCCCAAAAAAAACACAGGATATTTTCAGAAATGAATAACTTCCGATCGATATGACTGAAGTTGGTCCCTAAGAATTCGAAAAATCCTTTGAGTAAATAATACTACAATCTGGGGGGTGCTGGTCTCTCAACTTCTTGACGCCAATCAGGAAAACGAATATGTTAAAAGAGTTTATAAAATAAATTTCTATTTCAAACTCCTTATTTACTGTTAATTCCTTCTGTTGTGTTAGGAACAATCACCAAAATATGTTTTTTTCAAGTTTTTCAAAAATATTTTTAGTAAGGAAAAAATTGAAAGCGCAGACTGAGGGTTTTTGACATATTATAACACGTATTATTTATTTGCTAATATCATCGGGCTCCAGAATTGACCCGTATAAATATCAAAATTACATGAGGGTATTTAAAGCAACCATTTCGAAGTATATTTTGAGAAATAAAGTAATGAAAAAAATCAAAATTTTATAAAACCTTATTTCCGTAAAATTTCAATCTAGTATTCCATTTTTTTTCGAGAATTTCATTCTACAATTCGTCCCAAGTGGCGTTGCCGCGAACGCTCGATTATCGCGTTTGTCCAAGTGTCGCGGGCGCGGGCGCGGGCGGCTGCTGTGTCCGCGGCCCCGCTGCACACGCCCAGTGCCGCGCCGCGCCTGTGCCAAGCGCGCGTCCGGAGATGTTTATCGGCCCCGTAATTGCCCCAGCCCTGGCGCGCTCCGGGAATTCGACGTGCGCCCCAGGCGGGCCAAGGTTCGCTTCTTGAGCTTCCACAGAGGGAAAGTTATTTGTCTAAATGCGCGAATAGCTTGGGAATGCCGTTGAGGACACTGGCGGATCACGCATTTTGAACTCGGGAGGTTTTTCTAAGGTTGCGCAACATGCGATGTTGGGAACAATTCGACATATTTTGAAATATAAGAGTAATTGTAGGCATTTTTTGGTTATAGCAGAGAGGCTTTACTGGGGAAATAAACTTTGATAATTAGAAGATAAATAAATACATAAATATACATGCATTTTCAATAAACTTAGTTAATTGAGGTATTCGATTGTAATTACCACACGACCTACCGGAATCATGCTTTTGTGAATTTAATGTTTTATTTTCATTTTGAAATCTTTAGATTCATGCTTTCATTTTTACACTATATAGCCCTCCCCCCCCATTGATACCTAAGATAAGGTAATAAAATGTTGAGAACTTCTCGGTGATCAGAAATATTGTACAAAACCCTAAAATACTATTCAAATAACAAACCACAAAAACGAACCTATAAATGTCTCAAAATATAATTATATTGTTTTGAAGAATGTTGAAACAGAAAGATCTTAAGACCTGACCTCCTGTACGTTTGCTGGTGCTTTCAAGGTGTTCTTAATTTAAGAAAAAAAAATCGGCTATTTATAACCTTCTTAGAACCGAAAAATACTTAGTCGCTTGTCGTCATCGCTGGTGGCGAATTGTATACTGGTTGGCTGGACGTTGACTCGACAGAAAGAATAAACCGCAAACGTGCCACTATTACGCAACAAACCAGCATATTCATCACTTAAACACTCGCTTAATCTCTCGGGCCGCGTGGGCGCTGAGCTAAAACTGGAGTAAATGTGTCGTTACGCGCAGTATCTTTCCTCTGCGCTCTCTTTCGCTCAGGCTCTTTTTCCTCGCTCCTCGCGCCGGCACGCAGCCTCACTCGCACGCGCTCGCCACCGCCACTGCGGCCTCCGTTACAATGGGTGGCGCGCGCGAGATTAACGCCGTGTTATGCGGCAAATCGAAACAAATGTGACGTCATTAAAAACCAAAAGTAGAATTTGATCCTGTTTCATTTAGTTTGTATCATAAAATATTAATATACGCTCATGCCTCTATTACAATGGGTGGCGCTGGAGCAATTTGAGAAAATGTCAGTTTTTATTCAGTGACTTCTCTTTACTCCATGCATCTTAAACCCCACCCCAACATAATGCCCAATACCAACTACATGTTATGTCATCTCTATCAGCTTCTTTCATGAAAATAAATCGGAGAGGATATTATCTCACCTGCGGCCCCCGCTATCCCACACAAACGCGCACGCGCCCACACACACATCCACACACACACCCATACACACACACACACATGTAGACACAAATACTCCGCCCGCCTCCCTCAACCATCGCCCGTCTTCATCTGCGACACAGCCATCTCAACCACCCTCTCCGCCACGAAGCTGCTGCGCGTTGCCGAGGGATTTGTGGCGCACGTGCTGGCATATGTGACGTCGGGGAAACCTCTCGTGGCCGGGATCGCGACCCGCTCCGCCCGCCCAGTCCCACTCTCCGCCTCCACCCTGTCTCCGCCTCCGCCCCGCCCCTCCCCGCCCCGGCCGGGGGAGGCCGCCATTCGTCAGCCGGCGTCATTAGTCCCCGGCGCGTCCGTCTGCACGGCGAGGGGCGGAGCGGGGCGAGGCGGGGCGGAGCGGCGGGGCAAAAAGAAGGCGTAACCGCGCGCCTTTTTTCGGAGGCGTTTCCGGCCCCGCGTCGCCTCGCGTCGCGCGGCCCGGCGCCCGCGCCCGCTCCCGCGCCCGCTTCTGCGCATCTCCCGGCAACGAGCCCGGGATTTATGGGGCGGCCGCGTCTCCGGGGCGCGAGCGGCCGCGGGCGCTCTCTGAGAGCGGTGTCGCCGCGCGCGGCGCTCCGATTGCAGAACGCACCGCACGAGGCTGCCCGTCCTCTCGGCCTGCGCTGGGTAGATTGTCTCTTTCTTGCGTGCGCAGTATGTTCGCTCATGCTTTTCTTTAAAGTAGTTACAGTTTAGTTCAAGAGATGTTTAATGTCTATATGGAAGATTCTCAGTTTTCTCAAGAACTATTCTCAGCCCACTTTCTACCTGAAAACATTCTGATTTCGCAACTTTCAATTTGATTTCTTTACTTTCTGCTTCCACAAAACTTTAAATAACGCAATCAATATTTCAACTAATTAGTGAACAATAATGTTTGCTTCAAATATAAAGATTTAATTTTTTTAAGTATTTTTATATTTACGAATATTAATGATTTAATTTTTTCCCGATATTTTTATATTTACAAATATAATGATTTAATTTTTTTCAAGTATTTTTATATTTACGAATTACTTCGTATATTTGTAAATAAGTGATTTTTTCACTGCTCAGAAACTAACTGACGCTAACTTTTTATCAGATAAATTGACAATATAAATTGAAATATACTTATTGAAAAACTGGGAAGTGTAAACATAAAAAATATAAGAATATACAAGAGTAAAAAATTTGGTTTCTTACAATTCAGTATATAGGCCTATATTTTGGTAGTCATAAATATTCAATTCGCTGCGCTGTCGCAGCTTACTTTTAGTGTTGCACAACGGCAGTTAGAATCTCCACGTAGAGCCATTCTTACAAATTCACAAGCGCACCTTGTCTCTTTGAAAGAGGAATCTACCTGGGCCTTCCGCGCATTTGTAAGGATCTTCTAACAACTCGGTCCGAAGCCTACACCATCCCACCGCCTCCACCGCACCGATTCTGCCTCACAGCAGCTACGTGGCCACCACTTTCACCCTTGTATCTATCACAGTCGACCTGGCTTCTGTAGCTCTTTCTTGAACGAAAACCGCATTTACAAATCACTGACAGCCCATTCATCATCACCCCATGGAATCATCATGCATGCTCAGTTACTGCTTGCCTGGTTTGCTGCTACCCGTCACCCTTGAATAATATCCTACCGAATACTCTCTCATCGTAATCCACGACTACCAACGCCACCTTTACCCGCTTCCCTCACACACACATACCCACTCATCATCACTATCGGAACATACAGTTTTCCTATTTCTTCCAGTTGTCAACCGTGACTTTCTGGGCCATGTAGGCTGCAGCGCGTGGGCCAAGGCTCTTGCGGCGTGTGTCTCCGCTGCCCCGTCGCCGCCGCCACCGCCGCCAGGGCGTCCCCGCCGCTCGTTTTTCGCCGTCGGCAGGCGGCGTCGGCGTCGGCGTCGGCGGTGGCGTTCTTCTCGGCGTCCGCGCCCGCGCTCTCGCGCTTCCCGATCAATACGCGATGGCCCCGTCGCCCGGCGCCGCGCCGCCCGCCCAGCGCCTGCCGCCTGTTTACAGCGCCCAGCCACGGCCTCCTGTTGAAAAGCGGCAATAAAATTTCATCTCCGCTAGTGGAAGTTAGGGCCCTCTCGAAACTACTGGCAACGTAGGCTGGTAACTTCGGTCGGTGTGTAAGTTAATTTGTAGGGACGGTTGAGGCAGACATTTTGAGTTCTGACAGTTCTGCTTATTTTTAATTTTCTAATTTTATCTATTCAATCAAAATCATAACTGAAAGGTCATTTAATACGAGTGAAGTAAGCTACATAAACTTTATTTTGAATACTCTTTTCATTTATTTTTATGAAGGGCAATTGGTAAACGTGTAATATTTTATAAGTATTCTTTACAGTTAAGTTTCTGAAAACACTTTTGATGAATACCGTAATTATTGGATTTTGTTTCATGAAATTAAATGTTTCAGAAACATTAATTTTAAAATTCTGTTTATTATTATTATTATTATTATTATTATTATTATTATTATTATTATTATTAACGAATTTTTCCATATGTCGTTTACGAACGTGAGGTTAAAGCGATTATCACTGTCCCTTGACTTTTAGGCGAACGTCAGAACTAATCAACGCGCGAGACCTACCTTGAGTATCGCCAAAGCTATTGTTCCTTAAAAGACCTAATCATCACTCAGACTTTATGTTCAAAACTACGCTTTTAAGAAATACAAATATTTCAGTTGAATTTTTAATAAAAATCTACTGTTGCATTAGTTTTTTTAAATGAATATATAAAATAATTCGGATAAGGGGAGAATTGTATAGGAACCAATTTATTGTGCGACACACGAAAATAAAATTGTATTACGTTTAAATATATTTCATTTTGTTAACACCAACACAAACTGATAATAAAATGGCAAGTTTCATTTACAGCGGAACATTAAACGGAGCTTTTTCGAGTTCCGCCATCGGCACACTTAATTTCCAATCTCCGACACCCTTTCCCCGTGTTAATCTATGTTGCGGACTCGCGTTCCCTAGCGACATGTATCAACAAGTACTACCGGCGCCGAAGTGCATCGAAATATTCATAGCCCGCGCGCCGTGTATCTCCATGCGGCGACCGCCCAGCGAACTGTTATTGCTCTTTAAACGGCCGCGAACGCGCGCGCGCCGCCTCCGCGCTCCTCACACGCCGCGCCGCACCGGAGTGTGCTCTCGTGGCCCTCGGGCGGGCGACCAGCCGCCGCCTCGCGCGCCGCCCCGCCCGGCCCCGCCCCGCTCCGCCCCGCCCGGCCCCGCTCCGCTCCGCCCGACAGCCGCCACTCGACTTGCCGCTCAAGGGCCGTCGCGAATCGCGCATATGCACATGAGCGGCAAGACGACTTCATTGGCACTGCCACGGGAAGGTGCAGCTTTGGAGTGAGATCTCTGCACCTCTTTTCATTTAAATGAGCACTTGAAAGGGTGTTCACAAAATGCTAATAGACGATCATTGAAGTATCCGAAGAGAAAGTACGTGTAACATGAATATTGTCTTCTGAAACCGTTAGAGTTTCTCAGATGGACCGTCATTTCAAACTGAAGTTTGAATGTAAAACTCGATGTAAAGAATCGCGAATGTTTGCCTTAAAAACGCGATTGAAATTTTGACTGGTGTCCTCGATACACAGCCACAAATTTCTTCGAAAATAATTTAAAAAATTACAGTAAAATTAATTAAATGTAAATTTTCACCCTTTATCCTACGATTTCTGAATTCTTATTTGGAAAAATATTGTTATTATGGAAATAATATAGTCAGTCTGAAATGTTAGTTGATAACCCATTATTCACTAAGTCTCACTCTAAAATATTAGAGATCTCGTGAATCATGTTAGTATTAAGTAGCCTGGCGAGAATAAACACAACTTTTAAAAATACTTCTCACTATTGATAATAAGTATTAACGAGTAAGAATAAAATACAATTTTAACAATAGTACATGACCATTCCCGGATTAAATACGAAAAGATATTGATAGTGATGTAATGGGGTAATTAAATATGATTTTTAAAGAGATTATACATTTTATGAATAATTAATAATTTTAAAAAAGTTGTTTAGGAAATATAAAAATTAAAATTTGCTATATCTTATGATTATAAGCCACAAATCTAAAATTCTATTTTGTAGTACCTTTACAGTGTACGTTCATTTTTGTTTTTTCCCTCTTCAAACTGATTCCTCCCTTGTTTTTCCTTTCGGTTTGCACCACAACTTTTTTTTTGCCGGCGCCCTAGCAAATGCCTACACAGCCAAATAAACAACCAACACACACACGGCCATCAGAAGAGGAGCGTGTGCGGCAAGTTCATAGATCGATTTCAAACGAAGATAGGACAGCTATTTGTTTACGGTCCAGAGCGGCCGAGTCAAGAGCTATCGACTGCGTCAAACGAACTCTATCGAAACGCAATAAAGTCGAGTGCGGCGCGAGTCAGAGATGGGACACGCAAATTGCGTGCCGACATCCATCGCCAGCGACCGGCGGGAAGCGCGCATCGATCTACGCCAGGGGTGGGCAGCGCACGCGCGCCGCACGCGCCGCGCACGGCCTGCGTCGGCCGCTACGCACAGGGGCATACGCACTGCGAAAATGCTTATAATTTTAACAACATATTCTAAGAAGTGGGAGTCAATTTACTTTTCATTTTTTCGCCGAAGCAAACGGACGGATTATAAGAAAAACTGCGTAAGGATTACATGTAAATTTAGAACTTTTAAGATTAAAGATTAATACAGTGATCCATTAATAACAATATCACAGAAATGTCTCATTTAATCAAATATAAAACCGTCAAACTGAAAACCCAAACTTATAAAACTATAACTTTTATGAAAATTGTATCGTTTCCGCGAATAATCCATACTCTGAAATATATTCAACAGATGCAATCACCTTTCAATATCTACAAACGTGTTAAGTTGTATTACATAATAATAAGAAGCTTTGTAAGCATTAAGAAGGCAAAATATGAGATGATTTTCCTCAGTATTCCCTTTCCAAAATATGAGAAGAATTCTGAATGCGACAGAAATTTAATTTTTCTAAAATGATTTCCCCAAAATTTCCATAATTATCATCAAAATAACATAGTTCTTAATCTGGACAATTTTTAGTTAATGTATTCAATATTTTGTGTCAGATTAACACATCAGTAGTCTGCGATATCATTACAGAAACGTTCGATGTTTTGGAAACGTGACAAATGTCGACAACGGTAAATTCATTATTTGATTCATACGAGTACTTTTTGAAAGATTCCCCAAAGAAATCCGAAGAGCCTCGTGTTACGTGGCGAGTACTGGCTGCAAACGTGTCATCCCTGGCACACACTATCGTGCCCGACAAGTTGTCAGCAGTGAGTAATGTTGCATCACTGTCTGCAAATGGTGTGTCTGTTTTGAGCACACTGTACCTTTGTTGCTGCTTCTGATCGTCACAATTTATCAAACGGCGGTTGGGTGTACTCTGTAGAGATAGACTGAGCGCGCAACAAGATGAAGTTTATGTCCCTAACCACTTGGTACAAGAATTTACTTTCTGTCTGAGGTCGCGCGTAACTAATAAACCGAACAGCTTCTGTATTGAAATACAAAACGAAGTAATGATTCGACAAATTAAATTATTAATTTCACTAAAAGATAATCTTTCGGATACAATTAATGGAGCGGAAAATTAAATGTACATCATTTATTTATCTTCGTATGCGATTACTGTGCCTGAAGTCAAAGTGTAAATGTTTGGTTTACGTTATGCTTGGGAGTTATAAACTTTATTAATATTATTTGTTAGTACATCAGTGTTGCCTTTAAACATGTTTAAACGTAAATAGTATAATTACCAGTCGTTCACAAACGCATTCCATTGGTAATTTATGACTTTTCTCTCCCACTAAGAACTCGATGCAGCCCTCCTCCTCGAGAAATGAGCAAATCCAAGAGAGTAGAAAATCTCCCTCCCATCGATCACGTTCGTCAGGGAGCGGCGAACGAACCTTCCAGTCGCCTCCGCGTGGATCAACGCCGCACATAAATAAGCCCCGCACAATTATCCCGACTGTGCCCAATTAAAGTGCCGGGGCTCCGCGCGCACCCCCGCGAGGCATCCCGCGCTTCCATTGTTTACACAGCGCTTCTTACGGCGCCCGCCCCCGCCCCCACCCACGCCCTTCCCCCGCCCGCGCAGCGCGAAACTTTTCAAGTGAAAAATAAAGAATTTCGAAAAGAGCCCGTAAATAAATCTCGGCGCGTTCGGAAGGAGGGTGTCGCGTTTGGAAAAACCGGGAATCTTGGAAGGGAAGGAGGAGGGGAGCGCGCAATCTTGACCTCCCTTTTCTCGCGGAGGATAATTACATTACTTCTGCATACGCGAACTCTAATTGAAAAGTCGGCGCCACTCCCACCATACATCACGCGCCCGACGAAGAGTCTCCGTGCGTGTGGTGGGAGGAGACGACGACGGTCGAGGGGGAGGCGTCGTCGGGGGATGCCGAGGGGATTTCCGCGGTCTTCTCCGTCGCCGACGACGGCCGCGCGCCGACTTGCAAATCGACTGGAATAAATTGCCGTCCACGCGCCCGAGAGGACTGGCGACTTCAAACGCTGCAAATTTGCAAGTATCGGCTGCCCGCATAAATCTCCCGGCGGCGCTCCGGTCAGAATTCAAATTTGAGTTTATCCCCTCCCCGTCCGCTTCGCCTCCCCGCCCTGTCGCGAGCGGCGCATGGGGCGCCGACATACATATGGAGGGGGCGTTCTTATATCGCATACTTCCCCTTGATTTACTGGCGCGGGCTGCCGGCCTCTGTTAATGGATTGTAGTGCGTGTTATTGTTTGTGAAACAGTGGCGTTCCTAACGCCTCGGTCACGTTAGCGGGCGCGGAATTGCATTTTCCATGAATCGCGTTCCTTCCCCTCCAATACCCTTTTCAAGTAGTTGTAGTCATGACTACAGCATCAGCGGCGGAGATAATTTTACACGTAATTTACGACTTCGTGTCATATTTTCAGGCAATAAATAAATTTTTACCTTGGATTCTCTTGTTTTATGGTTTGAAATAAAAATATTAATATGTTTGAGCAAATGTACGCCGTGAAATGTGCTGAGAAGTGTGGAATAACTGTAGTTCATGCCCGGCCATGACGCACGACGTTCCGCAAATTTGATTGGCTTCCCAATAATGGCTCAACCAACCAGATTTCATCAAGGCGGGCGCCCGTTATGGCGATCATTTTGAAAGGCGCCAATCACGAAACGAAGGGGGTTTGTTAGCGTTCCTTATTTTGCATTCGGTCCTTTTGGCAAAAGACGAAATACATAGCCGATCAGCAAGTATAAAATATGTAAAATAGGTATTGTACCAATTGAAATAGCAATCCACAACCAAACGCATGTAAATCGCTTTTCCTATCCGTAACAAGACGGCGCCCCGTTGCAGTAAATCACGCTAATCAGGACGAGGGCTGCTCATTAGCCGACCTTATGAGCAGCAGCGTGACCGAAGGCGCCCGCTCAAAGCAAACAGCGCGGCCCCGTGCGGCCGGCGCGCCGCCCTTGGTTGCCGCGGGTCCCCGCGAAGAAAGACGCTCCACCGCGCCGCGCCGCGTCGCACGTAATGATCTCGTTGCGAGATGATTTACCTCGACTTCCGCGCGCCGCCGGGCGAGGGCCGCGCCACACCGCGCGCGGGGAGCGGAGGGGCTCGCTCGGGCCCGCGCCGGGAGAACGCCACTTCCGCGCGGTACAAATCTGCGCTGCTTCACGCCTGCCGAGGGCGCATTGTGGCCGGCGGGCGGTTGCGTGCGCCGCCGAGGAGAGCGCCCCGGAGGAGACGGAGGCGCAGAAGGAGCGGGGCGGAGGACGAGAAGGAGGAGGAAGGGATTTACATAGGCCGCGGCTGCACACACTCCCATTGAGGGACCCAGACATAAATCTCGCGCGGCGCGGGAGACGCGCGCCACAAAGGAAGGCGGCTGAAAACCATTTAGCGGCGCACGCAGCGGCGACGCGGACGCGGCCGAGCGCGCGTGGATTTGCAAGACAAGGCGGCACGGCACGGAGAGGCGGGGCGGGAACGGTGACGCGGGCGCTCGCACTGATGATTTTGCCGAGACGCAACTTTTGGTGGAGAATGTCGAAGGAACGCTGGTGGGAGATTCCTGGTTAGGGGGAAACCCCGCTAGCCGACGGTAGGTCGGCGCCGGATCTCGCCATTCAGCGGGACAAGATCACCGCCTTCACCAGAGGGAAAACATGCACTACACTTACGGGACTAATGACTTATGCTGTTGACTCGCCCGGAATCATCAGCCAACCAACCAACCATAATCGAAGGAACCGTGGTCATGGGATCTTGGTAGTGACGGTGTGATATTGTGATAAGAGATAGAGGTAGTGATGACGGGGAGGAGGGGTGATGGCAGCGGTGGAGCAGGCAATGGCGGGGCTCCAAAGTACTCCGGCGGGGGTTTCCAGGTGTTCGTGGGGAGGTGAAGGCCGAACCAGTTTGTGACTGGAGGGTGGAGGGAGGTCCAACTGCCGTGTGACGGGAGGCGACTGCCGCTGCGACTGGCCGGGAGGGAACGCATGGAACTCGTCTCTCGAGATGGTTGGCTGCTCGGATGGTGAGGGGTTGCTTTCTCCCCTGATTGTCTGTATGCGTTTGTTTAAGGTTTGCTTTTTTGTTGGGTAGTTAATAAGCTGAATGTTGTGTGGGCAAGATGGCAAAGAAGATATCAACAAAATTAATTATTTCGGGGATCAGATGCGTGAAGATTTTAATAGAAAGCAGTCATATTTCAAAAGAATGCAGTAGGTATAGGGTTGATAAATATTTAGTTCGTTGGTTGCATTTAATATGGGAACAGTTCCGCAGTATGTTTCCTCTTTCGTTTCTATTCAAAAGACAGATCAAAATATAATTTATTTTAATATGCTACGTCATACATGTTTATACAAACACATTAACTGATCAAGTAAGATGAACATAGAATACGCTATTACAGCAATTCAGAGTCCTGAAATTAGTGACAGTAATAGATTCATAATATAATCGTCTAGGGTTGGGAATCATGATCAATTTGTAAAGAATTTCATACACCGTATTTTCTTGTACATCATAATGCTATCAACAGTTATTTGCTTAACTACAACAAAAAAGAATATAGGTGACAAACAAGGTTCACCATTTTTCAAAAAACAAAAATGACTTAAAGGTTTTCACACAAATGCGACGATACTCATGGGATCATTCGCAAGATGCGAGCCGACAGTCTTGTTGATTCGTGTCGTCCAAGTGTTTTGTTTACTTAGCAGAACTCAGTACCGCAAAGTAACTCGTTCCAATCAATAAATGTGATGCGGAAAACTAAAAGGGATCATAAGTCGCAAAATTTTAAAATTGTGTTATTTATGCCAAATTATAAACAGTTCAATTTGGAACAATGTGGTGTAAAGATCTTCAATATATATATATATATATATATATATATATATATATATATATATATATATATATATAGTGGTTAAGTTACAGTAGTTTGAATGTATGTTATCGGAAAAAGGAGTTTTAGGAAAAACACTTTAAACTTTCGTAACTTAAAAACTCACAATGTTTTCAAAAATTAACATTTTTAAGATATAATATTAGTTTAGAAATATTTTTTTGAGTGTTCTTTACAAAACTAAAAAAACGAAAAAATAAATAACATATTTTAGTTCCTTGCGTCTCGCGCAAAACTGTTTCCCGACAAATGGTCCCTTTTAGTTTCCCGCATCACAAATATTGATGGTAAGTACTAGTTCCATCGTATGAATGCTGAGAAAGTCATTTAAAAATGGAGATGTCTGGAAATACTTCATACCATATCTCGAGAGGAAGTAAACTCAGCGTGCCAGTAATCTTAGCAGATGCAGCAGGAAACCACCACACAGCTGTGACGTCAAATGCAGAAGCTACTGCGTTGATGTAGTGTTTAAGGCCGTGCTCTTTGGAGCACGATATAGTCAGACGCTGTGAGTCTAACATGTCAGGAACAGGCATAATATGCCATTGTTGTTATCCAGGAAGGTGAAGTGTCATAAGTTTTATTTTAATTTTTTTGTTTTATACGCTCTGAGGACTAATCTCAAAGATACTTCCTTGCATTGTTTTTTACGATAGAAATTAAATACGAGTGTAATGAAAACCTCTGTACATGTGACAACAAATGACCACTTGTACCGTTTAAACAACTAGTTTCTGTAACAATGTAAGAGTAGATATCAAGACAGCGAGAAAAAGAATTACTTTTTTAATTTGTGCTGTTCGTTGGAACATTTGTATTAATTTTGTAAATAATTGGTTGTAACAGCGTCGATATTTTTCAGATTCGTAACATCTTCTGCAGTGTATTATAAAATCAATGAAGAAACGCATATATCTGAAAATCAATGTATGTATCATAATCCAATAAACATGATCTAGCCCTTGCGTCTGTGCGTCTATAGCAAAAGCACATATCCAATTATTTTATCGACACTACTCCATCTCGCACATCACTAGCGCTTCCCATCGTCACTCGTGGATGGTTTCGTCCACTCTCCGTCTCCCACGGCCCTGACGCTCCCCCAAGGGACAGCCGCTTCCCTCTTCTGAAAATTTCCTGAGGATGCTCCGAGAGATTGATATGCGATATTTCCTGGATCCTTTCACAAACGCCGAGGGGGGAGGCAGATACGCAACGAGGGAAGGCCGGGGCGGGGCGGGGCGGGGGTGGGTGCGAGGGGGCCGCGCAGCGAGCGGTGTCGCACCACGTCGGGGGCGGGCGGGGGGCGGAACGGGGGCGGGTCGCTTTCTTTGCGAGGATTAGCTCGTTAATCACTGCCACGGCTTCAGGGCGACTGGCGCCCCCGGCCCGCCCCCGCGTTCGCTCGCTCGCTCGCTCGCGCTCCAGTGAGCGCGCTCGAGCGCGGAGAAGGGCTGGCGGCGGGGGCGGGGGCGGGGGCGGGGAGCGACATCCCTCCGCTGCGCCCCGCTACGCCGCTTGCCCGCGCTCCCGGAAATTGTCTCCCGCGCTGAGCCGAGCGGGCGGGCGGACCTGAGCAGCGCTCCGGCGCGCGCCCTCCGCCCCCGCCCCGCCCTCCCGCCCCGCCCCGCCCTCCCGCCCCCACCCGCCGCGGTCGATAGGTGGAGAGGGCGCGGAATTGTCGAGCTGCTCCAACCACCCACTGCACTCCGTGAATTCACAATATACCTCATAGTGACGACATTCATAGTGAGAAATCGAGTTGGACTCCAGACGGAGAGGCTGTTGGTTTAACTTTGAATACATTATATTTAGTATGTTATATTAATTTTAGAGAGTCTTTCAATCCTCTCTCAATCATCTCTCGAACATGAATAAAAGATTTGAAGAACAAGGTAATCGAAGTTGGACACAGCATCTTCGTCTATAGTCCAACTCACTTAGAAATACTAAATATATTTCGCTATTAAAGTGATACACATATAATATAGAGCTAAAGTATATGAATGCATTAACTTGGAATTCATATTTGTTTTAAAGAATATAAATTATTTAGTGCTTTTAAAGATTCAGGTCGGTTGAGATATGCAGAAAGTTATAAACTTTTGTTCAATTTAATAGTGATTTATTTAACGAAAATACTTATCGTAGTGTTCCAACTTCCCATGCGAATCATTCGCAGCAACAATTATGTGTCTGTGTCATGCGCTTTTCTAGTGAATCTTCTCAGCAGAACCAACCGTAAACCGCAGATCTGAGCTGCCTGCATTCTCTGCCTCTCTTCTTGTCTGCTCGTTTTGTTCTCTTTCATGGGTCTCTCGCTCCTGTTCTCGGGGAAGGCGTGCCCTGGGCGGAGAGGGCGGCGGTGGCGGGACTCAAACCTCCAGCGGCTGGCGGGCGGGCGGGCGGGCGGGCAGGCAGGCGCAGGAGAGGCGTTCTGGCGGGCGAGGAGCAACGCGGTGCCCGCATCGATCTGGCTGTCACGGGCCGCGCGCCGCCTCCGCTACCGCTGCTGCGCCCTCCGCGCCCGCCGCCGCCGCCGCCGCCGCTGCGCCGCCCCCGGTAAATCTCCTACGCCGGGATTCCTGCCGCGTTTGCACTCGTGTCCGGGCTTCGTTAGAGCCGCCGCTGCTCGGCGCGCCGCCCGCTTCGCCCCATCCCACCCCGCTCCAACCCCCCACCCGCACCGCCCCTTCTTTCCCGGCCGCGCCTTCCACGGCCACCGCGTCCCGCGGGCGAACTCTTCCGCCTGTCCTGGGTTCACCGTGCCAGGGGCAGCCGGCTTTTCCCTTCCTATGGGTCGCGGGTGGTTGATTGTAAGTAACATTGATTCGAACCCATTCCTCCATTTTGTTGATGATGCACTTTGATTTGTGAATGATGAGTGCATATACGTACTTCTGATAGTTTATTTCATTTTTGGTGGAATATAGAGAAGATCATAATGCTTCTTGTTTCAAAAATAACATGGCTCATTGCCAATTAGAAAATTAAGAGATTATTGAAATTAATATTTTTGTTAAAAAATTTTGTGTAATAAAAAATAAGTTTGTGGAAAATGTTTCTCTCGATAGTCGTTTTCACGAGAATAAAGAAGTATTATTTATTCCTTCGCGAATATTGAGCCTCTCCCAACCTACTCCCTGCGACCTTGAGTAAATTCATCTTCACTATGTGCGCATCATCCTTGGAACAGCTAGTTAGTTGTCTAGAGGAGACTTCAAAGCGCGTCGTGATGCAATCGTCTTGCATTGCATGGCATGACTCAATGAAAGCCAAAGAAGCCGCTTCGTCACCCGCCATTAGCGTTCCATGGACAGATAGATGACGGGCGTCAAATACTCGTGGACCGCTCATTAGACAGCTGCATCGCTCCCGCCCCTACCTTCAACCTGCTGACTCCTGCCTTCCGACCACCCGACCTTTGTCTCCACCGCCTTCACCTCTGCTTGCAACTTTATCATCAGCATCTCCCTCGCTGCCGCAATCAACAATACGAGTATATCATTAAAACCACCAGTACCAACTCACTGACTTTACAATTGTCACTGTTTTACGAACTTGTATTATCGTAATAAGCGCATCCTTTAATTCTGCAACTGACTGTATGAACGATCGACATATTATTCTAATTTAAATAATAATCATTAAATACGCGTCCCAGTGACCAAATAAATATTAAGGTTCGCACAGACCGACGCAGTAGACCCGCAACCTACGCGGATTGGCCGCAACGGAAGTTTCAACGGAAGTCACGTGTTACCTTATGAGCACGTTCAGACCTGCGCGGTAGGCCAGCGTCGCGGCAACATATTGGCAGCGTTTAATCGGCGGCGAAATTTGTAAGCAGTAAGACGCGTTTCTTTCGCTACAGTTCGAGTTTTGTGGAAATTCGCCCGTGTTCGGGAGTCCCCCCCCCCTCTGGGTCGAGCGACCTTGCCAACCGTCACCGAACGCTGACTCATAACTGACGTTCCGCTGTGAACGGTCCGGCGAATTCCGCAGCCGCGTCTAGATCAGATCTTGTCCGCGCCGCACCCGCTGCGGATCTACCGCGCCGGTCTGTGGGTGCCTTTATAATACTATTTTTTTTGTTATGTTCACTCAACTTTTCTGTAGGCTACCGCCATCCACTCGCTCTCTTTTGGACGCGGCTTGCCACCCTCGGTCCGTATGCCGCCGCCTTGGAATCCGCCCTCCGCCCTCTTAACATCTTTCTCGGGCCGCCTGCGCAACCCTCTGCAGTGATTTACTGGCCGTGAAAGAGAAATATTTGGGATCCTCATTTCGAGGTGAAATTTTTGTCTTAATTTCGATTTCGTGGCTGAAGTTTTCTTCAAGGAAGCATCTTGCTTTTTATTTATTGTTTCGTTTAGTGTGCGCAGAAGGGGGTGTTATCCATTTTGATGATTCTTTTACGAGAAGTTCGTTTACCAGTCCTACTCGTCTTACTGCTATTCATTTTCGAAGATTCTTTTTACTGCCATCTTGGTTTCAAGAGAATGTCTTAACTGAAAAAATGTTCTCAGAGAGCCCCATTAAAGCTCTTCGAGCATGTAGCCTATTACAGAAAGGGGCAAGCTTCTATTTTATATATTCAAATACAATGGTTTTTGATTGACAAAGATAGAAACATTCTAAATTGCATTTATCTGTGTTGATGTTTTTCATAATAATGATAGGTGCCGAAATAAACAATTTTTATCATTCATTTTGAAAATAGAATTTCAACATTACTTAAAGTTTAGAAGTATATGAATCAACTGTAAAAAGTAGCGTTGTTACCAGAAAAGTCAATGCATATTTGGAACCCAAAAACTAGGCATTTGAGTCAGAATTATAATAAACGTACGAGGATATTTCCAAAATGTTCCTTGCGTCTACACCGCTGAAGAATGTCACCAGATATTTAGCTACGGAAAAGCACGACGCAGCTAAAAGGTATAATAAAATAAATAGACCTGCCACAGAATTAAAATCCCCATTTTTCTGCTCTCTTTTTCAGACAGATAGCTAGCTCTATTAATACGTGTAATACCAACCGTCAAGGAACAAAAACATTTTCTGTTCATTATCATGACAGTAGCATTAATTCCATCGCGGGGCTGTGCGCTCGGCCAGGGCGTCCTGTAGGGGCAGATCGCTCCTCCCTCCGCGCGCCTCCCTCCCCCGCGCCTGCTGTGCTTCCTCGAGAGATGGCGTCGGGGGCCGTGGCGGGGGTGTGCGCCGGAGGGGGCCGTTTCTTTGTGCGGCTCGCCTCGCGGAGGGCGCGGGGCGGCGTGTATCCATCACGCCAAACCATCTCCCTGCTCCGCCTCCCCCGCGTCCGCCGCGGTCCCACTCGCTTCACTCCCTTCAATATCTGAGGGGAACGGCGGCGGCGGCGGCGGCGCTGGCCGGGGGGTCGCTTTGTTGCGCGCCAGATCTATTTAGATGCTTATCAACGCCGGAGGCAAAAACGCGCCTCCCGTCCTCCCCTGCTCCCGAGACGGAGAGCGGATCCATCAGACGTCACGCGGCGCATTGTCGCGGCGACGTGAGCGATCGCTGGGCCGCGGCGACCAATCGCCGGCGACGCGATGCGACGCGACCCTCCGCCCCGCCCCGCCCCGCCCCGCGCCGCGCGGGATTCTGGAATTTGGAGGACGAGCGCTGTGCGGAGGGCTGGGGCTAGGACTGGATTCGACTATAATGGAATTGGTTGACAGCTTCTTCAATGTTTATTCTTCTTCAAAATACCCTTGGAACCATTCACTCGGCACATTAGTTCTCATTTCCTAGATGAACATGGTTTGATTTACAGTTTCGTGGAAAAGTGAATAATTTTTACAATATAGGATAGGTTCGCGAATAATTTAAGATGTTTTTTTTGTAGTATAGAACGAAAATTCTTAAATGTAACTGGTTATTTTCTCTTTTACACGTTTCTTTTATTTCTTTGACGTTTATCTAAAACGTACCTGTGTAAAGATGGAAGAAAAATTTGTTTCTGTTGTGGAAACAATTATGCCGTTGCAGCAAGGTAGGTACTAACCGTAACTCGGTGCAAGTCATGTCGTGGATTTGCATTTTCGTGCGTTCCTATCGTCAGGTGTGCGATAGTTCCACTCTTCTCCTTCCTGAAGTATGTGATACGTTCTTGATATTCCCGTATAGGATCATCATTTCGTAATAACTGGTAATTTTAAATAAATTGTTTAGGCAGTTCTTTCCCTCAATGAAAACTAACGATGTAACATTATCTGAAGTGATGTGTATTTAATGTAAATATCTAAACGAACATGAATTAAACTATATCAGTATATATTATGAATTAAAAATAATATGTTATCTTCCTTTTCAAAATTGTCCTTTAAAAGAAACGTTAACATCTTAACTCTTTTTGGTTCTCTTGGGTTGTCTGAGAAATAACCGACCTCCTTGACATGCCCCTCTTAAGACGGGCGGCGTCTCATTCGCCGCTCGGAGCTTGATAAGCCCACCCTGCCGGCGCCACACGGCAGCCCCGGACAGTGTCAGCGGCTGGCGGCCCACGAGGATCTGGAGCCTCCGCTGTGGCAGCCGCTTCGCTCCCCCCCCCCGCGGCCCCGCCCCCGCCCTGATGAGGGTGATAGGTCATGAGGGCCGACCACGTTCCCATGCGCGCCGCACTCGTTCGGTCCCACCCTTCCTCTTCCTCCAAGTACAGTTGCCTTTTCCGGAGATGTTTATGCCGCTAAATTGCCTCAATTACGCAGTCTTTAAATTGCGAAGGGCTTTTGCATGGCAAGTGAATGCATCTGGTAGAAAGAGCGTGGAAAATGGTGGTCATAAATATAAGTTGCAAGAACATGCGCTACGCGCTCGCCTGTTCCTGCTACGCACCTGATGTCTTATCTTTACAGCCAGTAGGTCTACGTCTCCTGCTACACGGGACTGGTTCTTGTTGTACAACTCGACTTGCAGTAATCAAGTCAACGTCTCTATTACACTAAAGTTGCATCTTTATTTCGAGTCTCTAGTGGCATGCTTAGAACAAATTTGTCACTGACTCCAGTGAAATTTTTATTATGGGACTATCGTGAAGGAAATCACTAAACGCAGTGAGAATATTGCCAGGTTGGCAAGTAGACCGTGAGTAACTTGTCTCCATTTATGTCCACGCCACTAACAGCGCGTTCTCCCAGTGCAGCTTCAGCGAAGCAACTTTAAACTCCTTTGCATTTCCTCAACATTTTGTTTGGGGTCATCCATACCTTGCTTGCCGTCTCTTGCGCTCTGTCTTCAGCTTGTTCAAGTCTTAATTTTGCTATTCTCGGCTTCCTCCGCTTCTCTATTGCCCTCCACGCACAGTTTTGTTCTTCGTGTCCTCACCAAACATTTAGTAGTATCCCTAACGCTTATCCGCTTCATGTCCGTTCACCCATTAGATAACTAAATAGTGTATTTTCATTGCTTATTTCCTATTATTTCCGTATTTAAACTTCTCAGCATCTATATCTTCCGCCCGTACGGCCTCCCTGATTCCCTTAGGGTACGTCCCGCACCAGCCCTGTCCCGCCCCGCCCCGCCGCGTCGCGGCCGCCGCCTTCAGCGCCGTCTCCGCGGCTCGCGGCGGCGATAGGCGGCTGCCCGCGCGTTCGACGCGCGTTTTTACGCCCCCTGGCCGTTGATGGATGGCCCGCATTACCCCGCGGCGGAGCGGGACGCCAAGGGCGGCGGGGGCGAAGAGTTGCCGGGACGGAGGAGTGTGGGTGGGGTGGGGCGGGGCGGGGCGGGGCGTGGGTGGGGGCGGCCGCTGAGAGCGCCGCCCCCGGAGATGGATTCGCCCCATAAAGCATCCTGACGCGCGCCCTCGGGCGGAAACGGAGCCGGCGGGCGGCGGCGCGGGGGGCAGGGGTTAGGGGGCGGCGGAGCGGGGGCGGGGGCGGAGGAGGAGGACTGGCCGACCCCGGGGCGGCTGGAGCGAACGGGGCGAGATCGTCTGGGCAACGCGTCGACAGCCTGGAATTTCGAAGTTTACTCAGATCATAATGATGATTTTTCTTACACCCTTCGTTGCTTTGGGTATGTTTCTTATGTTAATTGAATATTATAACTATAATTTTGATGTGACGTCCAACAACTAGTATTATTCATTGAAAACTGAATTCTTGTGCGTATAATATTTTCAATCAAAAAATAAAGGTTTTCCTTTTTATATAATGCTAGACTTTTTCTACTGAGGTTCATAAAAGACGTGCATTTTTTAGTGTAACACGTAGAATTCTCAGAGAAATTGCGCTCATGCTATGAAATAATAGATACCCTTCTGACTCTACCTATCTTCCTCATTAGCGAAGTATATCAGAAAAATGTCTGGTCCAAGCTCCCCGCGTAGGCCTGGAGTTCGAGTCTCGGCGGATCCTACAAGTGTGCGCACTCTGGAATAAATCGTTCGGTGCCACGCGTGTTGAGTGCTCGTTTTTGCCCCAGTGACCTCGCACGGCGAGAACGCTGGAGTACTGCTCTTGTGCTGTCCTCGAGGCTGGCTTTGGGAGATGTCCGGTTTGAAAGAGAGAGAAATGTTTCAAGAAAATAGTGGAAGTATGGTCCCGCAAAATAAAAGACCGTCAAATCAAGACTTAGGTGAGGAAATTTGAAAAAAACTCCTAATATGAATTAAAAACAAGAAATGCCCTATCTCGATATATTGCACAGAATGAATTACAATGAATGAATGAAAACATATTTAAATAGTACAGCGTGGAATTTACTTATGAATAGAACATCAACATACCTCAGAACCTGCGGACTATTAAAATCCCGGTTTGGCACCTGTCCCCCTTTAGATATTTACCCTGGAATTTTATTTCTCTCTGGAATCGTGTCAATGGAAAAAGAAAATTGTAGACAAACAACAGATATTTTAAGGTCAAAGATTTTGTCAGATGAACTCACTGAGACATACTAACCTACTGTCCCATGAAAATTTCTAACCTTATACGAGTTATTCCCTTCCGTGCTCTGTATGAGCTTTTAGTGTGCAGGGCAGGCGACAATCTCTCGACGGGGTCCCTGAGAAATCCGACAATAACAAGTGCGGCTCCCATCGTAAATTTTACGACACTCCCCAGGGACCGCTTTTGCGAGGCGCGGGGCTCGTAAAAGACCACGCACTGCAACCGGAACGCTCGTCTCCATTCGCAACCACAGCCCAGGAGAGTTCGCAGCGATACCGCGAATGCTTCTGTGTTGACATCGTTTGAAAGCCATTGTTGTCTTATGATATGTCGCGTCAAAGAAAGAATTAAAGAATCGGTTGGATTGAAACGCATATATTTCATAATTTAATGAAGTGTTCAAATTAACTTATAATAAAATCATTCGAAACCAGAACGTGAAAGATCAGAAAAAACTCACAATAGAGAGATCGCACGGAATGGCGTCTGAAACGTCGGTAACCGTGCCTAGGAGGCGGCATCTTCCGGACAGCTAAATAGTTGCTGACTCCGGCAGCAGAAACCTACGCTGTCACATCTGTAGATGTTTCAGACTAGAGAGAAAGTTGTCTTTTCCTTATATTCTCCTTGTAAAAATTATACATATTTCCTAAGAAAATACAATTTTTTTGACAGTGAAATAAAAAATGTAATATTAATAGTAATCTTAAACTCATATCGTCTGATTGGAGATCGCGATTTCATTAATTTCGAATATATTTGAACAAAGTTTACAGAAACTCTTGGTCTATTTACATTTTCCATTCATAAAATTGAAATCACTTCTTTTCAAAAAGCCGTAAAATCATTTTAAGAGACATTTTTATAAAATCATGATAAAGTGAAGATTTTATAAACGCACTGTAAATTTGTGTGCCATAGAATTGACAGGTGGAAAAGCCATTTTACCTTGAGCGTGATCATGGTTTTATTTTTTACAGAGATCATGTATCTGCCGACCCAATTTGATGTTTGTTATGATAGTAAATAAAATAACAATGTTATAAATGTAACTATTTTAAAATTGCAGGTTATTATAAACCAGAAAATAGGTCACGTGAAAATAAAATGCAGTCATTATAAATGCCTGGTGATAAAAAGTGTTATTACACTCTTTTACGTAATTCGGATGAAGGAGCATCATCATTCCCTTTTACTCCACACTTTTATCTTCTGATGAACCTTTTCAAATTTCCTTTGAAAAGTGAAACGGATATAAATTGAGTCACTTAGAAGGTCACAATGGAGCTGCCAATTAACTGCGTCATGCATAAACATTGGATTACATCGAATCAATTCGTCATAAGTTGAGAGCGGCCACTCCCACCAGCAGGTTCACCGATCGTCGCATCTGACGTGGCGAGACGAGCGTCGTCTGACCGTCACTGATCCTAATACGCGCGACCCGACATCCCGCGTCGCATCTCCATATGCATGGAGCTCCCAGTGCACTCTACACCATTATGCACGCTCGCCGGCGCAGCGTTCAGTATTGGCTGGTGCCCTCCGGGGGTCTTGCCCCCCTCCGCCCACCAGCCCCCTCCCAGCGCCCCCTCGCCTCGCCTCACCCGTCGTGAAAAGGCTCCCTCGGGTTGGGGCTGCCAGGAATTCGCCTCCCAGGAGGGATGACTTCTCAAAAGCGTTCCCCTCTATTCTGCGCTGTCGGTAGCGACGGCCGTGTCGGTGGTGGCGGCGGCGGCGATGGCGTTGGCGGCGGTGGAGTTGGGATGGCGGCGGTGGCTGAGGCGCCCGCTGTGCTATGCGATACTATCTTTCGGTGATGGCTATTGGTGCCTGCAGCGCGTGGGGCAGGTGAAATTTTTAAGATCAACGCGCAGTCTTTTGGGTTGGTAGCTGTGGGTGGTCATGTCCTTTTCTTTTTCTAAAGTCTCCAGACACTTGGTAGATTTTGGCACGCAAAATGGCTGCTTTTTCGCCATGTCAAGTTTACGAATACAGATTAAATTTGAATTACGAATACAGATTAGATTAGGATATTCAGGTACCGAGAAATACATGAATGGGACTGGGATTTCCTGGCATTGTGATATGCACACAGGTTATTTTAAAGTCACATCATTTTCTCTATCGCAGATACTAAATTTATTAAGCAGATGGTTATAAAGATGAAATGCATGTCGACGTATCACTAGATTCAATTCAAAAAAGTGATATTGTATCAAATCCACGCGTTTAAAATGCTATTTTTTTTACAATAAAACTTGAATAATCAATCCCTTTAGAGATATCTTTCTTTTGTTGATGTTTCGTAATTATGCACGTATTTTTCAGTATTTCCCTGATAGAAAATTCTGTCAAAATTCGAAGCAATATTCATTGGAGAAAAGTATAGGTCACATGATTAAAACAAGTTTATTACTTCAGAAAATGAATCATTCCTACTTAAATTCCTGAAACGAAATTATTTACTATTGTACCTTTATCCACGTTTCTCAGAAGAACTATCTTTACATACTACTTTTGGGTATATTGTCGATAGTTAATACAGCTGCAAAGCATTCGCTTTTCGCACTTTGTACAATGTGAACTCACACGAAATGTGGTGGCATTATTTTTTCCACGAATATATACAAAGATGTTTCTTTGTTGCCACGAGCGCTGAAGAGATTTCCGATTCAAATGTCGCCGAATCCCAAATCCGCGTCCGCAGTTTGTGTCGCCCATCCCTATCTGAAGGGCTGTCAGTCGCTGGAAGGCGGTCGCCGCGGTTTCCGAGGGGTTATTTAATATTCACCGTTGGAGCCCGGGGAAGGATTGTACGCAAATTAGGGGGCATAGGAAAACACCCGCGCTTCACCCTGTCACATGCCAAATAAATAACGCATAGCGGTTACTGCATTGTGGAATCGCACAGGGGTAGACTCGGCTGAAGCGAACGAACCAGTTGCTCTGTACGGATATTTTCTGAGTACGGAAACGCTTTGAATAAAGTATAAAAAGAATTACGCTCTAATTCACATGTTATATGAAAGAGCAAAATAAAATCTTTCTGAAGAATTACATTAATACACGGCACTAAATAATGTTAGAAGAGGAAATGTATTGTTAGAAAGTAATGTTCATGTAACTTTGCATTTCCAGGCCTCTTCTCTGATACAATTACGATATTTTCACTACCGAAGTGTATACTTTACTATGAATGAAAATTCATTAATAACAATATTTGCTAAGAAATAATAATAAAACAGATATGAAGAAAAAACAAACAAATCGTTATTTCGAAAACATAATACATAACTTTAACCCGTACATTAAATTCAAAGAAAATTTAAAATGATTGCAATGCAGTATTATGTGATGAAGCATTTACAAACTTTGTCTTCGTTCAGTCCATTTACAGAGGAAAGTCTGATACAAATGCGGAAATATTCATGTAGCATATTTCGCAGCCTCGGCCGCCGACATGTCCGCGGAACCGCGGTGTCGTGTCACGTATTCCTGGTCCCGTGCAGTCAGCGCTCCACGCGCGCCCCGCCCCTCCCGCGCGGCCCGAGGGCTGTTTTTAGCCCGCGGAAAGGTGTCTGGCGCGGCGCGGAGAGGGAGAAGGGGGGCCCGGGGGCGGCTGGGGGACGGGCATTGGCGAGAGGCGTCCGTCCGTGCCCCTGCGCCACCGCTCGTGACGCCGTGGTGAAAACGAGGGTCGCCACGCCGCGCCGCCGCCGCCGCCGCCGCCCGAGGGGTGGCGGAGGGGTGTGACGGCGTGGAGGGGGAACCGCGCGCGGCGGCGGCGGCCGCGCCGCGGGGTAGAGAAGAGGGGAGGGGCGGGGCGCCGGCAGCGGCGTCGCGGCGGCGAGGCGTCTGTCTGTAGGCGCGTGACGCAGCCCCGCCGCTGACAGCGCCGCCGCCGCCGCCGCCGCCGCCGCCGCCGCCGCCGCCGCCGCGCCCGTCGCCTGGCAGTTTGACAGTAGGCGGCAGCAGCGTCGCCCGATCGCGCGCGTCCGTCCTCCCGCGTGGTCGTTCGCCGCGCACACGCCCACGCCCACGCCCGCGGCGGGCGCTATCGCCGCCAGCACTCGCGAAACTCGCTCCCACTTCGCAAGAAGCCGCCGTCTTCGGCGAAAACTGGTATAGTGCGCGAGTGTTTGGGTGTAGTAAATTTATTTCGCGAGTGACGTCTCGAACAAGCGTCTGGATTTATGTGCCGCTCGCCAAGATCCCGTGTTTCGCTTCGCCAAGAATTTACGCAAGTGCAGCAGCAGCAGCTACGGCCATCGCCCACATTTTCTTCCCCAAAGCTACCATGAAGCGCGCAAGACTGACAGCATCCAGGCAGACTTGTCCACGCACACGAATATTTAGCACGGCGGCCGGCGGCGACGCACGTCGCTGACCGCCCGCCCGCTTGCTCCCCAACACCATACACACGTGTGCTAGAGAATGCGTGCCGTGACGCTGCGGACTTCTGCGAACGGGTGCCGCGCACGCCACGCTCATCTGTGTCGTACGCACGCGTGAAGCATGGGCCTGGGCCCGTGAGGAAGCAGCGCGGAGGACAAGGACCGGACTCGCCCGCGATGTGCGCGCAGCAGCAGCAGCGGCCAGCCAGGTGACGCCCACACGCGGCCGCGACCCCGCCCGAGGTGAGTCTCCGTGCGCAGCCTCCCACCATTGCGCGTGATGAGTGCGGAGCAGGGAAGGGATTCGTGTTCTCTGATAGATATGGAATGGAATCAATTAACCGTACCTCTGCAACATTCTGGACGTATCACTTATTTTTAGTTACGCACAATTTTGCGATATTTTGAATCGTAATTGGAAACAGGTTGTGGAACTCATCAATTTAGACATTCCTTTTTCTTGAAATTCTCTCTACATTTGACACATTACTCGAAGGAATTCAATTTATCTGCCTTGAAGAAGTTATACCGTTCTTCCAATTCTTACAGAAAAAAATAGGAGATTGTAATAAAGCAGCTCAAGAATTTTTTGTGGTAATATGCACGTCATTAGAAAGTTTTGAAAAATGAAATGAGGAAACTATGGTTTCTTGCTGAGCTTCTTGTTTACTTACTTATCTTCTCGCTTAATCGTGTGGCTACGTAAACAATTTATAGAAAAATTGTTGCACTTAGTACAAACTTTCGTGTATAAACTATTCTGTTCATATTGTCAATAAAGTGTCAGTCAACGTTTGCACGGTTTGCGCAGTATTCTCGTGTTAAATGATATGTGTTTAGATAACAAACCGTCGGAATGAGTTCATATTTTTCACTGGTTGCTTATTCACCTTTGGAAAAAATTATTTTTCTCGCAATCTTTCTTTCAAATTAACATTTTACATTTTTCATCTATAATCAATATCCAATATTTTGGTCGTTTTCCCCAAAAATGTGGAAAATCTCATTTTGTATTAACTGCAATGTGGTATGTCAGTAAAGAATTCCTGGTGGACGGATGTTTGTAAATTGTAAAGCACCCTTTTGGGAGAATTTTTTCGGTAGATTCTTTGCGGAGGGTGGAGTGTGGTGCGCTCGCCACCTGCCCTCTCGCGATCTGCGTCCGCGGCGCCGATTGGCTCCGACCACGTGGTGCGGGGCGCCTAATCGGCGGCGCGGCCCTTTGCATGACAAAGCGGCCGCGAGCAGGCGGGCGGGGCGTCAACGCGCGTGGCGAATTTCCGCTGTTTTATTGCGCGCAGGTCGCTCCCTGCGGGACTTGCGCTGCCCAACGGCGGGTGCGAGGCGGCTGACTGGGGACGTGTCGTCGAATCACTTGCGCAGTTTCGTTCCGCGAATACCTGGGTGCCCGTGACATGATTCAGACCGGTGTTGCCTTGGATGATAACGTATACTACTTCGAAATTTATTATCAGGGAAACGTCTCTTCCATTTAGGAGAGAAATTTGATTAGAATGACGCATACGAGGAAAACTACGTTTAACATTTTAAACTGCATAGAAGGTAATAGAAAAAGTCTACTAAAAATGTTTAAAAATGCTTTGAATGGTTTGAAGAAGTTTGGAATTTATTGTTTACTTTCAAAACCACCTATTATATTACATTCATTAACTAGGATGTTTAACATATAATTATATGGTTTGATTTCATATAATAAATTACGCAACTAAAAAGTGAATTAGTTTTAAATATACGATTTCATTTAATAACTTATGTATTTTGTAAGAAGTGGATATTCTTCCAGCATCTGCCTTAGAATTGGATCCTAGAATGGCGCAGGTTGGTGTTACTCAGATATATAAATGAGACACACTTATTGGTATAAATTATTTTAATTATGGATCTTTTGTGAAATATTAAAGACAAAACGTTCTTTCTGTTACGTATACTAATGAATACACTTCAAAACTGACATTTATATTCAAATGTATGTAAATTATTATTTATATTTGATGGTCATGTTGCAAAAAGAAGGAAGCACCAGTCTTTTAATTTAGGTAATTTTACCGTTATTTCTCTCGTATCAAAAGAAAAGTTTAGTTTCGAGCTTCCTGGTCGGGCTGCAGTGAGCATATGACCCGACTCGACAACCAAACCCGTTTTTACAGCAGCGCTCGATGCGCCCTCATGTAGCGGAGTATGCTACTACAACTAGGAACATCATTTTGGAATAAATTCGTTTGCTGCGTATTTTATTGTTAACATCGGCGCTTATTTTTTTAAAAATTAATTTCTGATATACATTTTTAACAGAATGGAGAAACATATTTTGTAATTACCTCTTTCGTGTCCATGTCGACAATACAACACTGGCAACGTTACCATCGGCAGGTTCGAGTACGTGAGTAGGGCTGTTTCCTGAATGACGCTGGCCAACGGTCGGGGTGATCAGACACAGGGCGGTGGGCCTCGGGCAAGGGGGTGAGTGACGCGCCGAGGGCGGGGCGGTCATTGGTAGTGGGAGGGGTTCATTCGGAGCAGCGATGCAGCCACCTAAATTAAACTGTCGGATCGGTTCTTCTGCAACGGCAGGGTAGCATTGGGTGACCTCATGAAAACGCAAGTAGCCCTGGCGGGGGCAAGCAGGAGCGGCAGTGGCGGTACGGGCGGCGGGTACTGACACGTGTTGCTTGCGCGCCACACACGGCGCCGACCGCGAGGTTTTTCCCGCCGCCGCCCCCGCCCCGCGGGCTGCATACAATGGGGGCGACGGAGGCGGCGGCGATCGTCGTTAAATCACGGCGCAGCCGCGAAAAAAGCACTCGCCTGAGCCGCCGCCGGCCGTCGCAACGCGCTTCGCTTTTGTCCACCACTGAGTTCGGTGACAACGTTATTATGAATACCTCGCTCAGATCTACCCTCCGCGGAGTCTCCAGCCGCACTTGTAAGAAAGCGTGCTATCTGCACGACGTCAGTGCGATGACACACGCTCTTCGTATTATGAATGTGGAAAATATAGCTTTTCTGTTATTTTGGGTACATCATGTAGTCCCTTGTAATACTAAAATGTGTCACAACACCGCTCTATTTTAAGTCATGATATTGTGATAGATCAGTTTTTTGCCTGTGTAAAAATGTTTGGTTTTGGTTTTCATTTTTCTCCAAGTTACAAGTATAACAAAATTGTATGAAAAGAAATGGTTTAGAAGTTCTCCCGAGTTCGCGCGAGAATTTTTCCTAGAGCGTACGTTAGATTAGAATGTACCTTTTCTGAATTTTCATCATTTTAACTAAATTTAGAATTTTTCAAATTTATTTGAAATAATAATCTTGTTCCAATTTGTGCTACGAATTATAAATGAGAGAAAACACCCATAAAACGATTTAGTTATAAATATGTTTTCTGAGAATTAAAAGAATACATCAAGATGAGAAAGAGTCCAAAAAATGTACTTGCCCAACAAGCACGCGAACAATTTATTTGAAAATAAAATATTAATGGAAATTTGATTAAATTTCAGCGAATAGAAAGTTTTTGTAAAATAATATCGTCACAAAAGTGCGGTATTAATGTTATTTGTGGACTGTCTTTACTAAATTGAAAGTTGAGGTGACGTAGGCGAGTTGTGTTAATTGTACTTCATTTCTATAAACGAAGTTAGAGTATACTTTTTGTGTTTCTTTGAAAATTTTGTGAAATTGTTACATAATTACTACTTTAATTTAATGAGAGCAACGCATAATTTTAAATCCACGATTTATCTTATTTGGTCGACTGAAAATTTTCTCTCAACAAAACTCAATCAGGTTTTTAAAGACATTCTTTCGTAAACTTTCGTTTCACCTTATTTCGTAAAAGAAGAGGTGGAGTTTGGTATTAATTCAAAATACCGGAAGCAAATTAAGTAGTTTGCTGCATGAAAACGAACGAAAATTCATTTTCAGGAGAAACTAGAAAGAGGCTCATCGTAAATGTTCTTTTTACTTCTCTATACTTCCATAGTAAAGAGAAATTATTGTATTTCTTCGACAAAAAACAGCGATTTTTCGACATAAATACTGGTATTGTTGTCACTGGAGGGTTCAATCTTTGCTCCTGAATGTAGTGAATAACTTCCTTTATTTTGTGTGTAGTCAGAACCCATGTTTTGTGGGTACTTGACTTCTAAAAATTGGTTTGCGCGTCTTTCTATCCGCCCGTCAAAGCTTCTGTCAATCCGCCCGTCCGTGTGTCTGTTTGTCTGTCTACCGTCAGCACAAGCATCCAAAACCTTCCAGATGATTTCCTTCCGAATCGACAGTCCGCAATCGATCTGGCCAAACTCGAAGGCCTATGAATTTAAAACTGATTCTGTATTTTGATTTTTGGGGAAATGCGCAGGAAGCCTCAACGACGTTCTCTAAATTTTTTCCAAAAGGGTATCAAAGTTTTGTGTTTATTTCTTTATCTAATAAAGCAAATGACGCTGCTCCTTTTTGATTGAACTTTTCGTTGAACTTTCGAAAATTGTTGCAAAAGATTGCAGCTGAAGTTCAAAATGTTTTGGACGTCTTTCTACAATTGCAATATTGAATCAAGTTTTTTTCTTAACGAAATCTGTTCTACAAATTTAAGTCTTTAAATACGATTGTACACAATTTTTGGAAAATATGAGTAGTTATGGGATCATTTTGCGTAAAACCACACAATTGTAATAAAACCAAGATTTTCTCAAAAATAAATTTTTTCTTTAATTTTTTAATAGAGCAAAATGCGGACGCTTATACAAATGGTGCAAATTCCATTTTCTGTGTACTGTGTGAATTCGAAAATTGCAAATGTTTGAAATTGCAAATATTAGGTTAGAGCATATTTCATCATGTAATGTAATATTCAAAATTAGTTCTCTAAATGATGCCTTGAATTATTTTCTTAAAAAAGGATAGTTTTCGCGTAATATTTGCCATCAAATTTTGTTTATTATAAATTCACGTTTTTTTAAACTTGTACTGCACCTTCAATACTGAAGCTACTTATTTAATTCTTAATGTAATATATTTTCCAATATTAGAACTTTAACTTATTGTATATATTATTTTCAAGGCTTTAGTGACAATCTCAATTTTTTCTCATGTGTACTTCATCTTCAAAAATTCAAGCGAGAGGTTCCTTTCTAAATGCAATCGATATGAAAATACTAGATCTTCTTCTTCTTCTTCTTCTTCTTCGGCATTTTCCCCTTAGGAGCTTGCCGTTTTCACCCTCCACAACTCTCGATCCTCCCAATCTTGTGGTTTGAGGCCTCTATCCTTCATAGCTTCCTGAATGTATTTTTCCCATTCTAAAACTGGTCTTCCTCTTTTCCGTCTCTCAGGTGGTTGCCATTTTAAGATCTTGTGTGGCCATCTGTTTTCTGACATTCTCTGAACATGTCCATACCACTGCAGTGCTCTATTTTCCAAGGTCTTCGTAATAGAACAAATTATATTCATCCTTCTCCATATTTCTTCATTTCGCACTCTGTCCTTGCGAGTAAGTTGTAGGCATCGTCTCATGTAGTCCATTTCCACTGTCCTTATCTTATCTCTTATTTTTTGTGTTTGTGGCCACATTTCTGCTCCATATAGTACTATATTTTCTACCACACAATGGAATATCCTTCTTTTGACGTCTTGGCGGATATTGTTATTCCATAATATGCCGTGTAAAGCTTTGGTTGCTTTCTTCCCCATAATTATTCTCGAGTTTATATCTGCAGCACATGTACCCGAGTTGTTTATTAAAGATCCAAGATATTTGAAGGTGTTACAGCTTTTAATTTTGTTACCATTCATGTCTATATCTGTTATTCCTTGTCCAATGCACATACATTCGGTTTTATTAAAATTTATTTCTAATCCCCATTTATTATATTCTTCTATTAACTTTCTTAGCATGTACACCATATCCTCTTCATCTTGGGCAAAGATTACCTGGTCATCAGCAAATAGAAGGGAGTGAAAGGTTTCGTCTCCAATTTTTATTCCCATGCCAGAACATTTTCTGTACCAGTTATAGAGGGCTTGTTCTAGGTAGATATTGAACAAAATGGGAGATAACCCACATCCTTGTTTTAGACCCTTGTTTATCAGAAAGCTTCCCGTTAACTTATCTCCAATTTTTATTTGGGCTTCGGTGTTTTTGTAAAGTTTTTTAACCAGATTGATCCACTTTTCTTTTATATCAACCTTTCTCATTGCTTCCCATATCTTTTTTCTTGGGACACTATCGTATGCTTTCTGGAGGTCTATAAAGGTTACATAAATATTCATATTTCTGCTTTTATGTTTCTCTATAACTTGTCTGATACAGTGGATGTTATCTAGGCATGATCGTCCTCGTCTAAAACCACTCTGCTCTTCACTCAGTACAGGTTTATCTTCTTCGATTTTTTTACTTAGAATACTAGAAAACAATCTTGCTGTTGACGGTATGACACTTATTCCCCTGTAATTCGCACATGATTGTTTGTCCCCTTTTTGAAATATAGAAGAGATGTAGGATATGTTCCATTCTGCAGGTGGATCCTCTCCTACTTCTATCTTATTGAACATTTTCTTTAGGTATTTGGCAACCACATCTCCACCATATTTCAGGAGCTCCATTCTTACATTTCCAGGTCCTGGGGCTTTATTGGTTTTTGCTTTGCATAGTGCCTTTTTAATATCATCCTCAGTTATTTCAAAATTGCTTTCCTCCACATCTCTTATTTCTTCTTCTCCCTCACATTCTGGTCTGTTTTCTTGTAGAAGCATTGAGTAGTGTTGTATCCATTTTTGAGAGGGAATTCTTTGTACTATGCTTTTACACTGATTATTTCTTCTAATTTTATTTATAATTTTCCAGGCTTCTGATGATTTATTGTATCCTACAGTTCCATCGATGTATGTACATAACCTGTCCCAATGTTCATTTTTTTCCATTTTTACACCTGTTTTAACTTTTTGTCGAATCAAAACATATTTCTCTCTTGACTCTGGTGTTTTATCATTTAACCATTTCATATATGCCTTCTTCTTCTCTTGAATCATTTCTTCTAAATTCTCAGAAAACTTTTCTGTATATTTTCTTTTTCTTTCTTCTTCCCCAAGTGCTTCCTTAGCTGCTTCCAAAATACTATCCTTCAAGTGTTGGTACATTTCTGTGGGATTGCCATCCTTTTCCAAATTTAATTTGTTTCTCAGTCTATTTTGGTAGAGCATTTTGACACTATACTGATTCAAGAGGTCTGTCTTGAATATAAATTCCTTGTTCTCTATAAGCTCATTGTCTATTTTTGGAGCGGTTTTCTTTACATTCGTATAACATAGCTTTCCCACTACCATGTGATGGTTGCTGGCACATTCAGGTTGTCTATAAACCCGCACATCCTTTAATAATGTTTGTCTTATCCTCCTCATTATCATTAAATCTATAATAGACTTACGTTGTCTTGTGGGTTCTTCCCATGTAAATTTATGTATGTCCTTATGTTGAAACATAGTATTTGTTACAACACATTCTTACTCCCTACATAGATCAATAAGTCTGTTGCCATTGTCGTTTACCACATCTTCTCCAAAAGGGCCAACTACCTCTTTTTCGTGGTGTCCAACTCTACAATTCAAATCTCCAATGACAATTAGTTCAACTTGCTTGTTCACTACTTCTATAATATCACCAAGCTCACTAAAGAAAGCATCTTTTTCTTCACTTAAAGCGTTGTCATTAACTCCATATACTCCAATGATAGTTGTACATTGGTTGTGAATATTAAGTTCGACTTTGATCAATCTTTCACTTATTTGTTCAAAATTTGTTACATGTTTTCTGTATTTATTATTAATAAGTATCGAGACGCCGGATTTTGCATGTTGTGATTTTGGTACTCCACTCCAAATGTGATAGTAGTTTCCTAGAACTTCTTCTCCGTACCCCTTCTTCTTAGTTTCTGTTAGGACCACAATATCCAGTTTCAATTTATCTATTTCTGCCACAACTTCTGTCTGTTTCGGTCTCAAACCTTGCACATTCCATGTACCGATTGAGATTGTCCTTTTCCGTAGCCAAAGTCGTCTCCGGTTGACTGTCCGTATCCGAGGCTTTTGTATT